>PVKE010003739.1:0-69854 GCA_004027555.1 Craseonycteris thonglongyai
CACACACATCCACCCAATCCTATAAAGTAGCTATTAAAATAGAAGTTTCCTTTTCTAGAGATTCTAGTATTTGAAGGGAAATATTTACTCTGTCTTAATCAGCTTTCTGACAGTAATGCTAAGTGAATACTGTCTCAAAACTTATAACATATTCTCTTGTTCATGGGTCTTTAGGATGGCTGCGAGCTGGGTTGCTGACGTTCACTCTAGATCCCAGGTCCCAAGCTGCTGTTTGGGGGATATGTGTCTCTCACCCTCCTTGAACTCGCAGCTCCTAGGTCATGGGAACGTCTTCATGGGGCTCATTTTGAAGTTCAGGCTGCAGGCAAAAAATATCTTAGGCAGATTCTTTGCACGGAGGATCATTGGGTCACCAAACCCCACAAGACGTTCAAGGCCTCTGCTTGCATCTTGTTTACTAACATTCCATTGACCAAAGGAAAGGCCAAGTTCAATACCAAGGACACAGAGGAGCGTACCCCACACACAGGGAGAAGTGAGAAGAGGCACTAGTTGCTGAACATTAATACAAACTGTCAGAATCTCCTTTAATAATCATGTTCCAGTAATGAAGAGAAGGAAAATTAACTCATACACAATCCGGCTCTTTACAAATGTACCCAAGATCTTTCTCCTTTTTAGCCAGTTATTTAGAATGCTAGAACCAATCTCCTCCTATTAGCTCCTAATTAACCACTTAGTAGTAATTCCTAGACTTTTCTTCTGATATATAATCTCAATGTGGCTTCTCCAAGTTTGACCGCCAGTTGCTGATGTATTTCCTTCCATGGAAGAGCTATTTTCTCTATCTTTCTTTGCATCCAAATACAAAAAGTGAAATTGACATCTTTGTTTTTTAGTGAGCATAAATGTCTGTGTGTGTGTGTGTAAGTATTATGTCTATGGCAGTACACAGACATATGTATCTCTTCAGATCCTCCCTTTCTACTTTAAATGCTATGAAAATGCATTGATTAGGATTTTATATCTGTTCTTTAAAAAACCTTTCCATAGTCACACATCAATTAATCATGTGTAAATCTGTCTTACTATTCTATATCATATCATAGTTATCCACATGTTTGGACTAGATGAAGATCTGGAACATGAGAAACTATAAATTGTTTTGTTGGAATTTTTGATATGAAGACAAAAAGAGTTTCTCTAGAATTACTACCCATGAGTTTAATTATGTCTTTGTTTTTTTTTTTTTTGCCTTCTTGTACATTTCCATATCCTTCAATTCTAAATCTCTGAAAATGTTTTCCTTAATTTGAGATGCGATAAAAACTTATGGGATCAACCAACTTTGGGAGAGCAGAAAAAATCCTGGTATTCCATTCTCCCTCTGATAACTTCCCAAACACTTCATCTTGAGCCAGTCAGGAGACGTTCAGAGGCTATTTCTCCATGTGTACAGCAGAACTAACAATATTTATTGTGAAGGTTGCATGCCATGATGCATTTTCCTCAGCTTTTTACAAGACTATTATCCTGAAGCATGCAGCCTGGGTAAATGGCATTCAAGGCAGCACTATTCAGGGTGGCCAAAGTCATAAAAACAACCCAAGTACCCTTTGATAGATGACTAGATA
Organism: Craseonycteris thonglongyai; assembly: GCA_004027555.1. Taxonomy (NCBI): domain Eukaryota; kingdom Metazoa; phylum Chordata; class Mammalia; order Chiroptera; family Craseonycteridae; genus Craseonycteris; species Craseonycteris thonglongyai. Next base: position 1,596 of record PVKE010003739.1, read on the forward strand.
AAGAAACTATGGTACATTTACACAATGGAATATTACTAAGCTATAAGAAAAGATGAAATACAGCCATTTATGACAACATGGATAAATCTTGAGATCAGCATGCAAAGCAAAATAAGCCAGACAGAAAAACAAAATAAGAAATCTATGATTTCACTCATATGTGGAACATAAAACTGAAAGCAACAAAGACACAAAAACTCATGGACACAGTTTAGTGGTTACCTGAGGGTAAGGAGGGAGGCCAGGGGGATGGGGGTGGGGGGGGTGGCGGGGGTGGGGGGACTCAAATCTATATGGTGAAGACTTTACTCTTTCATTAAGTATGTATCTTTGGAAAACTGACCTAACATTTCTGGACTAGCCAGTCTCACTGTAGTGTTAAAGCAGAGTAATGCCTCAAACTTCTCAAATATCATAATTTGTGGATTTCCAGACTACTTTCCAGCTCCCTGTGTGTGGCAGTGAGAAAAATGCCCCTCCCGCTCCAGAAGTGTCTCCATCTTAATCCCTGGAACCTGTGGATATGTTACATTATATAGCAAAAAGGACTCTGCAGATGTGATTAAGTTGAGGATCATGAGGTGGGGAGATTATTGTGGATTGTTTAGATGGGCCCAATGTAACCACAAGGGAAAGAAGGAAACAGGGGTCAGAAAAGGAGATGTGACAACAAAAGCATAGGTTGGGGTAATGTCATTACTATCTGAAGATGGAAGAGGGTCACAAGCCAAGGGATGTGATGTGGGCAGCGTCTAGAACCTGTAGAAGACAATAAAACGGATTCTCTCCAAGTCTCCAGAAGGAACTCAATCCTGCCAACATCCTGGTTTTAGTTCAGTGAGATAATGCTAAGGTAAAAAATTTGCATTGTTTTAAGCCACTGGCCTTGTGTCTATTTGTTAAAGCAGTGACAGGAATCTGATAAAGGTTTGTGTCACTCGCACTGTCACTTTTCCTCTTCCATCTTGATCTCAGGTTCTGTTTACCTTAAATTTAAACTCCTTAGACCGAGATTACTCTGTGAATGCTTCCCACATTGCTTTATGGGATTGGGCTTGTTCTGAAGCACAAGTGCCTTTTCCTCTTCTCCCTTCTATACATAATCTGTCCTCATTTTCCCCCTAACATGGTACTTCATAATCCTTCCTCCCTAAGCAAATCTATCTAACATAAAGTGAAGAAAGTTTACCCTACATATGGTCTTCTGCTGACCTTGAATGTGGTGGCTGAAACAATGATAGCTGTTTTCATACTTTAACCTCAAAAGCAAGAAAAAAATTAACGTCATTAATATAAAAATAGCATTTAAAATATCTTAGTTCTAATGACTTTCTGGTTCCATCTGCTTTTATGAGGAAAATGGAGGCTCTGTGAAGGTGTGTTTTGTTCCTCTTGGATATTCCTTTCCTCCTGATGCAACACCTGTATTTCTTTGGAGACCTTCATACTTGAAAAGCCAAACTTTAATCACAACCTGAACTTCCTTTGGGGTGGTACTTGGTTAATTATAACAGCTGCATTTGTGTCTCTGTTCTGGCATTACCTCCCTGCATGAAGCTAGGCAGCTACTGAAAGGGTCACCGAGTCTAGACAGGATGGGAAGGCACTTGAGCCAGAAGAAGCAATGTCGAGAGATTAGAACCCTTATGAAGAAGAGCAGGCTCAAAAGAAACGAAGCTCTGGGAGATGATGGGCAAAGAAGGAGTAACCAGAGAAGGCATTTTCAAAATCGGAGCTCTCAAACACTAAGTAGCCTGAGTGGTTCAGGCCACAGGTGTGGCCAACGTAGAGGGTGAGTTGTGTGGAAGAGTAATGAAATTTTCCAGAACTCTGATGTTTGAGGCTGCCTTGAGGCAGGATCAGAGGGCAACAGTTACCCTGTACACTGATTTTAGTCAATTTGTGACGGCCTCCTTCTCAGTCAGTTGCATAAAACCATTTTAAAGACTCTAAGGGCCCATAGTGTGCTGTAATTTTGTCTGAAGGTATTTTGTGTTTAATTTCTCAACACTGCCTATCTTTATAAGATAAGGAGGTTATAAGAAGAAGACAGATCAATACAAAGAACACTGATGTCCATCTGGCATGCAAACATTCTGAAACAACGATTTTGAATCAAATATACTGACTTTATTGAAGAGTGGTAACTCAACGAGGTACAAACAGTAAGTGGTTTAATTTTTCTCCAATTGTTGCCTTCAACAGTTCTGTTGTGAAACTCTTTAAGGTCTTCTGATGACATCTACCACAAACTTTATAGCTTATGTGTCACTTTAAGGCATAATAATTCCAAACTAGTTTAATCCAATTTAAATCTTTGGTCTAACATACAATTTTGTGCTCCCCTTCTCCCCTCTCCCCGGCGTACACCAAGCTTCCACTGAGGGACATGAACAGGGACAGGCAAGATGTCCTCCAGTGACACCTCTCCTTTTACTCATCATGCATCCACTCCCACCTCAAGTACTGCTCCCTAGTGTTGAGTCAGGAAAAGGGCTGGACTGGGTTGCACACATCGGTCATGTGACTCTGGTATTGCACCCTTCCATTCAACCAGGATGGTACAGAGGAGCCATCAGTGTCTTCTCTGTGGAAACAGCTAACTGCTCGTCCTCCTGTGGGGCTCATGTGTGTGTGCCTCTCTGGGGCTGCACAAGGTCTCTCTGCTGCCTCACTCTGGGTACAAAAGATGTCTTGTGGGAGGACCTCTGCCTTCTCAGCTCCCTTTCCTGTGGTCTACTCCACAGATTTTGGTCTTGTAGATCTTTCTCCAGGTGACTAGCTTTCTTAAATGGGGTGAAGGACTTATAATATGGCCCAAGTGAGACACTCAAGCTGTGTCAATTTGACTAAAGAAACTTATACACCCTTTTCAAGCCACGGTGTATTAGTGCAAGCTGTTTCATTTTGCCCATTTTCCAGTTCTCTTTCCTCCCATGCTCCTATCCTCTTATAGAAGCACAGTGGCAGATCAACTAGGGAATGAGCTGTGAATCTTGTCTTTGCAGGAATCCCAAATCTTCACAATTGGTTATATTCACAACTTGCTTAGGGTGGTGGGAGCACACTCCCCTCTTCTTTCCATTGCAGAGAGGATGGAAATGGAGTGGCAATCCTGCCAGACACTTCCTCTCTTTTCCACTCTTGTTCAGCTCACAAGGCCGATGTGAGAAGATCCTGGGGAGATAGCTAGGCATAACAAGACCAGATTGATCATGCCAAGCAAGACTTGGAAGAGGGCAGCTGAGTCCCCAAACTTTTTTATATTAGATTGTTGGCATCTTTGCCCTTGGCTTCTGTTCCCAATCTTCAATAAAGGGGCCATAGGAAAAGTCCTAATACAGAAAGAACTAAAATAATTCACAGTTTGGGCCCTCTAGAAGCAGGTGCAAAAATACAGTTTGGGGTGTAAGATGTTCATTAGGGATCATGACCTATAAAAGAAGGGGAAGGAAGCAGATTTGGGCAGAAGAAGAAGTCCAAATGTGATGTAAGACCAACAAGGTCTTGGTCAACACTTTGTGAACTCTGGGTTATAGATCAGCTGCCAGAATATCCTTTGTTGGGTCCAATTATCTGGGCCTTCGTACCCCTACCTCACAGCTAAAGAGGACTGTGAGGGAGCTGAGATCTGGAGGCAGTGGTGGACCCCATTCCCCATAGTTGGGCAGAGGGTCCTCCTTGAAGGGGGATTCAGATAGTGTTCCCCTGTATCTGCTACCAAAAAACAACAAACAAACAAATAACAAATAAACAAGCAAACAGAACTAAAATCTCCCTGCCCTGCCCCAAATTTTGGTGATATGTACATAAAGGACCCTAATGCAAGAAAATTTACTAAAAACAATTATTAGAGTAATTTGATGCCCACTCTTGCTTTTCATGGAGATGTAAATTTACAAGTTAAGCATGGCAAGAAGTTAAAACAGAAAAAACATGGTCAGCGTGATTTGGGAGAAAACTAAAATGACAAAGTGAAAGAGTCACAGTATATTCTCTGTAAAATGGGCAAAGTTGGGGGTGCCAGGGTGGCTCAGTGGTTCAACACTTGCCTTGCAACCCCAAGGTCCAGGGTTTGATTCCTAGCCCTGGCTTGTGCAAACCCCATATGCTGAACTGCAGTGCAAATGGTAACCTTCAGAACGGCTTAGTGGCGAAGCTTTCTGACTCCCATGTGGGAAGCCCCGGTTTGGTTCCCACCCCATACAGCCCCACATCCACCTGTGTGAAGTGAAACCATGTCACAACATAGTCGACTAATGATGTACAACTATGGAGATAGCTCTGGGCCCTCCCCTCTTCTCTCTCTCTCCCCACCTAACACCTTCTCTCCAAACAATAATATAAATCTTTTTAAAAAAAGGCAGTTATTCAAATTTAAATAAACATCACACAGCACCTCTCTTATGAACTCTGAAAAGAATCACTCTTTTAGTCTTCTAGAGCACGAGTAGCAATAAATGGTGAAGTCATTTTCACACAAGTCTTCCAGTGATGGTAATTGGAAAATAAAATAAGCATATTTTTCAGCTAAGTTGACTGATCCTTATCATTTGGAATGTAGATCCCTGCCAAGTAAGATTAAAGGAAGGAAGGTAAAGGACTGTTTATGTTGATGATCATGAAAAAAAATTTATGTGATTTGTGCAAGAACAGCAATTGATTTTCACATACTTCTTCCTTGAGCACCACAGAAACACTGGATAATCCATGGAAAAAAGACATTTTTGAATAAAGAGAGTTAAATCATCTTCAATGTGATTTTTGAATCACAATCATTTTATGTAAATTTGACCAAATGTGCTGTTTTTACATGTTTTTATGTACTGTATAGTTGAACTGCTCCTAGAATCACTTTCTGTCTAAACACATTTTGTACATTTATGAATAAAATGAAATACATATGAGATCTCTCTGAAGTGTCTTATTTTAATACTCATCTTTTGAGCATCTTGAAGTAACTTTTCACCCAATAACTGAGAAGTTGTTAGTTTTTTTTTAGACAATGGTTACTTTGTGGGAATGGGAAGGATGAATGGTAATAAATAATAATGTATATTTATATGTGTCACATGCCTCAGGGCATGAGGGGAGCATTTGATTTTGACAAGTTAGTGGAAATAAATGAAAGAAAATAAAAGAAAACAGGCAATTTCCTGAGCTCATAAAAGAAGCAATGCCACACAGCAAACACAAATGTAACTTAACCTTCTGAAACCTCATTAAAAAATGAACTGCATCTGACAGATGTGTAGTTGTTATCATTTTTAATCTCAGCCATATGGAAGCAGAAATTCTACTAAAATAGTGCTGTTTCAAGCAGTTATATCTATGGAAATGCATCAGAAGTAATGGGTGTCAGAGTGTTCCTGTAAGTTTAAGTGAGATGCCCAACAAAGAAATGGCATTAGAGGATAAGTGTGTAGCTCTTCAAAAGATCATTAAAATTTTACACTTAGTTTTAATTAAAGTTGTGTTACTGCACCTTGACATTGTAGTAACTTACTAAAACTTTCATTTTTTTAAAGGACATACACCACCAACTAGAATTACGAGGTCTGACAATTAAGTTTGTGAACTTGCCACTTTGTGCTTACATTGGCAGCACTGTACAAACAACTCAGTAAGGTGTCATAACCTTGGTATTTCAGTGTCTCACAGCTGAGTTCATGTCAACATGTGGCCATGTCTAGCTGAGTGGCATTCATTATTGTTGTGAGCTTTTGTGTGCCATTATGAGAATGTTGCAGCTTGGATTAGAGCAATGAATAAACAAGAAATTTCTTGTTAGACTTGTCAAAAGTTGAAGTGAAATCAGGGACATGTTAGTTCAAGTTTATGAGGATAATGCCGTAAGAAAATGGCAGTGTACAAATAGATTAAACACTTTTCTGAGGGGAGAGAAAGTGCCACTAACGAAGAGAGGTCAGGGCGGCCAGTAATGAGCAGAACTGACAAAACATTGCAAAAATTTGTCAAATTGTGCGTCAAAATTGTCTGCTGACTATAAGAAGCACAGCAGACTAAGTAAATATTGATAAAGAAACAGGAAAATCTTAACTGAAAATCTTGGCATGAGAAAGGTATATGCAAAACTGGTCCCAAAGGAGCTCACCAATGAACAAAAGTGAAGGAGAGTCGAAGCTTGTCAAGACCTGTACTTGAAAACTTAATGACACTGAAGAACTAGAATAAGATACAAATAAATGGAGGCATATATAATGCTCATGGATAGAAAGAAATAGCATAGCTACGATGTCCAGACTATCCAAAACAATTTAGAAATGTAATGCAATCCCTATCAAAATATCAATGGCATTTTTTACACAATTAAAACAGATCATCCTAAAATATATATGGAACCATAGAAGACCCCAAGTATCCTTAGCAATCTTGAGAAAGAAGAACAAAGGTGGAGGTATCATGCTACCTAATATCAAACTGTGCTACAAGGCCATCATAATCAGAACAGCATGGTACTTGCATAAAAACAGATTAATAGAAAAGAATACAGAATTTGGACATAAACCAACATCTATATGATCATTTATCTATGACAAAGGCGGTAAGAATGTAAAACAGGCTTAAGACAGTCCGTTCAATAAATGGTGCTGAGAAAATATACAGACACATGTGGGGGAAAAAGAAATGTAGCTGGGCCAACTTCTTACTCCATATACAAGAATAAACTCAAAATGGATTAAAACCTTAAATGTAAGACCTGAAACCATAAAAATCCTAGAAGAGAACAAAGGCAGTAAACTCTCTGGCATTACCCTTCATAATATTTTCACTGGTTTTCTTCTCAGGCAAGAAAAACAAAAGAAAAAAATTAAACAAACGGGACTATATATATCTAATGAAAAAGCTTTTGCACAGCAAAGGAAACTATCAACAAAGCAAAAAGACATCCTGCAGAATGGGAGGAGATATTTTCCAATGATATATGTGATAAGGGCTTACTTAATATGATATATATATATCATATATATCATACATATATATATATGATATATATATATATATATATATCATATATATATATTGTGCAACTCAACAACAACAAAAAAGCAAACAATCCAATTAAAAAATGGGTAGAGGACCTGAATAAACATTTCTCCAAAGGGGGCAATACAGATGGCCAATAGACATATGAAAAGAGGCTCAACAACACCAATAATCAGAAAAATGAAAACCAAAACCACAATGAGATACCACCCCACACTTATTAGTTCTAGATGCCATTCTTCATAAGCCTGGCAGTTTGTTCTTCCTAACTCTTGAAACACTGGCTCTTAGAATGCTCCCCTCAGGACTCAGCTACTGTGGATCAGCATTCTAGTAGCAGCCTAAGCTGAGCTTCCAGCCCAAGGCCAACATCATCCACCAGTTTTGTGAGTCACCTTGAATACCCAAAACATGTTAGATAACTTTTGCCCCATGTTTTTTCTGATTACAGGCATGAAAGGCCACAGTCAAAACTTATCCAGCTGGGGATGGTTGAACTATAGAACGAAGAAAATGTAATAAATTGTTGTTTTAAACCACAATTTTGGAGATACGTTATACAGCAATAGATCCTAGAAATAATCATCTACCATTGTTTTCTTCAACTAGGCTAGGATATTGAACAAGCTTTTTATTCTCTTGTATTCAGTTACTCATTGATTACTTTCACAGGCCCTCTTCATTTGTTCATATAACTTACACGTGTCGCTACTATATATCAGATCCTGGAGATACATCTGTAAAAAACTCCATTTCTTCACAGATATTATATCTTATCTTAGTGAGGGAGATAGATAACAAATGAAATAAGTTATAAGGACTAAGAAGTAAAACATAAAACAAGAAAGAACATGAAATGTTGAAGGATAAGTAGAGTTGTGGAAATCTTATATAGGATGGGCAGGATAAGGTTTCCTGAGAATGTGAGTAAATACTGCAGAAAGTGAGAGAGCTAGTGAAAAACTGAGGGACAATGTACGTAGTGTGCCTGGTGGAAAGAGGACAGTTCAGATAGAACAAGGCTGAAAGTAATAAGTGATGAAGTCAAAAGAACAAATGTTGGGCTTTTTGGTTCATAGTAAAAACTTTGACTTTCATTCTGAGTACTGAAGAGTTTTACACAGAGTGACACAATCAGACTAATATTTAACAGAATCATTCTGAGCATTGTGCTGGGAACAGATAGCAAAGGGAACAAGCAGGGAAACCAATAAGGAAAAATTGCAATCATCTAGGTAACAAATGAGGTGTCTTGGGTTAGGGTGGTATTTGATGTGTCATGGATCTGGGATTTCATCTTACCATACTTATAAGGTAACATAATAAACTGTAACTGTTTCATAGAGTCTGGCAAAAGACGTGAGACTCTTGGGTCAGAGACAAAAGACTTTATTACTCGTGGCATAGCAAGTAGCGTGAGCTTCATGTTTGTGTTAGTTCCCCTTGTCCTGCCAAGTCCCTTGGAGGCAAAATGGATGGGCCCAGACGAGTGCTGCATAATTGGTGGGCATGTGCTGCAGCTGAGGAACACTGCGCTTAGGAAATCTGTCTCTTTTATCGTAGCAGGCAGTAAGCAAACCTGCTCTTCGTCCTGAGGGTGACGTTGCCCTGTCCCTTCAGGTTGCTCACTACAAACACAACCCTGAGAGGTATCCTGAGTGAGAAGTGGCCAGGGCCTCACCTGGTCCTAAGCATACCTGGAGAGAACACATAGGGGTTCTAGAAGGTGGGGCCTGGCAGATTGGACTGACAATTAGTCAAAATCTGGATCTGTCTTAAAGTTAAGATTTTCTGGGGGCGTTGATTTGTGAGTTATTTTTCTAAAAAAAATACCTTTTATTCGTTTATCTTGTTTGACAACAATTTTATCAATAAGTATTAAAGATACTTTATAGCCATTTCTAAATATATTATTTATTTATTTATTTATTTATTTGACAGAGAGAGAGAGAGAGAGATACAGAGACAGAGAGAGAACTGAACTGGGGGAGCTCCCAGTTCAGCACATGGTTCCGCACGGGCCCAGGGCCGGGATTCGATCCTCGGTCCCCGGCGCTGCAAAGTGAGCACTTAACCCACTGAGCCATCCCAGCTTCCCCAGTATAGTCATTTCTAGTACACTAAATATATTTCACTGTACCCAATGATAAATTTCAAAATAACGTAGCCAGGTCACATGTTTGAAAGCTCAAATAGCTAGGGTATGATCAACAGAACACCCACTTAATATGTTTCACTGAAACATGTGATGCTATTCTTCTCAATACTGAGTAGGCATTAGAGTATCTCAGCTCAAAGAATACTAATGCTCCATCCGCAGTCCTAAAAAAAATTGATTCAACTGGTTTTGAATGAACCCAGGCATAAGTGTGTTTTAAAAACCTTTATGGGTGAGTATAATGTTCAGCCAGGATTGGGAACCACTGTTCTATTGAATTCCAGAATGCCACTCCCCCAATTCAATGGTTGCTGCCCAGTGTACTGTCACTAGATACATTGAAAATAAAATAGTTCTCATAAACAGACAATTCTCAGATATCCCAAGTCTTTTCTTCTTAATCCTCTTCTTCATAGAGCTTTATTAGTTTGCCCTCCTTGCTCTTTTTGTGTGCCCTAAAACCTCCCAATCTAAAAACTCTTGTCTATGAACACTGTCGTCTCCTCCAAATGTTAATTACAAGACCCAGACTCCATCTCGCGGGGGAACACTCTACCACTTCTGGCTGAGTGGAAATTGCCTCCAGCACCTCAATTCCCTGGTCTGTAGGAATCCAACGCCATTTTCAAGATTTCTGTGATTCAGATACATTTATTCTCCCAGGTACTTCAATTTCTGGGCTGCTGTAGCCTCTGCTTTAACCATGTAGACTGTGGCCTGAAACTCATTCTGTCTTTGCTGTTCACATCCACTAAACAATCCCTTGCATGGAGTATTCCTGAGTTTTACTACACTTTACCAACCATTTTCACAAGAAGAGACAGTGAGGAGTGTCATTCTGAAAGGAACTGCTAATTGTCCTTCAATACACATTCTCCCTGCCTTCTCGTTAGTCATTCACTGCTCCTGCCTCCTAAAGAATGTCTGTTTGGAAAGATCCTTATTCCTAAAAGAAATTCCCATGACAAGTGCAGTGATATATACAACATAAAAAGAAATTTGAACAAGAATTGATATGTATGTATGTATGTATGTATGTATGTATACATGTATATATTACGATTATAAATACGAAGCCACTATTTTCTTTAAAATATTTTGATAAGGGGATGCTGGGATGACTCAGCAAGTTAAGTGCTCTCTTTGCAGCCCTGGGGTCCAAGGATTGAATCCCGGTCCTGACCCGTGCAGACCCACATGCTGAACTGGGGTGTTGCCCCAGTTTAGTTCTCACTGGGGCAAGCTGCCCACATGGGAGGCCCCTGGTTCGGCCCCCAGTTCATGGGGGCATGCCTTCCATGCAGGAGGCCCTGCCAAGTTTCTGCCCTGTGTGTCTTCCCTTCCACTCCCTGCCCACCTGTGTGGAATTAAACTATGTCAAAAACTGAGGCCATTCAACTATGGAAACCGCTCTGGGCCCTCCCACTGTCTCTCTCTCTCTCCCTGTCAAAATAATAAATCTTTCAAAAAATATTTTGATAAGAGAAAATCTTGTCTTTCCTGTCTAAAAATATTTTTCAGAATTTGAAAATATAACATTAGGTGGCAGAAGACAATGATGGAATTTGATTGTCTTGTATATAAATAACCTGGAATTCTTTGGCATATTTATTTATTTATTTGAAGGTAAAGAACTTGCAACCAGTGTTGCCATTTGTTCTAGACAAACTACTATGACCTGGCACTAGTTACAGACCTCTCTGGTCTCAGGATTTTCTGTTGTCACGTTTGCTTAGTTTGTTTTAAAATTGAAATTTGATGACTAAGTAAGCTTCTAGTTATTGAACATGGGAGAATTGAGTGGTCTGGTAAAGAAGAGATCCAGTTTTACCTGAAAGCTTTCATTTATTCCATGAAGTATAAACTATTGTTAAATAATTAGAGCACACAAAAATGCCTGCCTGTGGTAATGGTTACATCGCCATATTCTGTTAACAAGAAGATAGACTTTCCACCTCTTCCCACTAGCTAGAGCCATGACTTGTCTCCTAAACAACAGTTAGGCTAGAGGTAAGGAAGAGGTGAGAATGAGGGTGTTGGGGGCAGGCTGCTGGTGGTGATAGTATTAACATGTAGTTTAAGTGTGGCCTAGAAACCAGATCCCCTGGGTTCAAATCTCTGTTCTGCCACTTAATATTTGTATAATCTTGGGAAACTCGCTCAACCCGTTTACATCTACTTTTTAAAAATGAGGATAATGGTAGTTTTTATCTCACAGGGGTATTATAAAGATTAAGGTAATACACATGGTGTATACTTAGCATATTTATGTTGTTATTTAGCTATTATTATTAAGAAATTTCCCTGACCAGGATTGATACCAACTGAAATGTTAGTTTATGTGGGCAAAGTCTGATACATCCAATCCCTTCACCTCTGCAACTAATAATATCAATTAACAAAAGTGACACATTTTATTATCCAAGAGATGAAATGCAATCCCCTTTGTCACAGAAAATTCCCTCTTACCCATACCTTCTATGGGAAGTCACCTAGTTCAAATGAGAGTAAAAATTCTGAAGAAGACATCTGTTCTGCCTTACATGCTACATATGTCTTATATTCACAATAAAAGCATATACTTTTTGTGTTTTCTAGCCATATAAATATAACACATAATATTACAGTCACATTTTGCTCTGTATTAAACATCTGGTATCATCAGAAAACCAAGAAAAAAGAAAAACAAAAAATCCAACCATGATTGTAATGTCAGAGTTAATAATTCAAGAATATTAATCCACTCTTATAATCATCTATATCATGGATAATTGGCCCTTGTGAATTTTTCTCCCTTGTGTCACTGGATACATTTTATAACCAGCATTAAAAAAAAAAGTTAGATGCATGGTTCTCACTTATTTCTCATGCTGCTTTAGAGACACTGGTTTGCGTAATAAAAAGCTTAGCATCACCCTCAGTGAACCCGTGTGGATTATCAGCTTGATGGCAAATGACTCATGACCCCAAACTAAAGCCCTCACAGATGGAAAGTTTCCAATGACATTGGGATGGAAACTGTTAGAAGGGTCACACAGCAGTTTCAGCATTTGAGGGAAGACACATTAAGATGTCACTGTTTAGTGGCCTTTGTCAAACATAACAGTGATAGGAGAAGGAGCGATCTCTGGCCAGCTGTTGTGGTGGAGGCAACCACAGCCCTCTAACAATCAGCGGGGGCGGCAATGAGATATGACAATGTTGGAAGGTGAGTACGTTTTCAGACTTCCGGCTGCATTTCATGTTGCACAAAGTAATGTTCTTGAATGTGCAGAATAGCATTAACTTCTACTGCACTGCCACATTTTACTATGCATTAAGCATCTGGTATCAATAGACCAAACAACACAGAAAGCAGGATTACGCTGTCAGACTTAATAATTCAGAAATATTAACCAGCTCTCATAATCATCAGTAGTTCTTCATGTGTAATTGGCCCTCGATGTCCATTTTATACTTCTGTGTAACTCTCTGCGTACCAGTAGAAGATAATAGTGCCTAATCTTTCATGTAAGTAACAGAGTTAATTTGCTTAAATGAAATCAATTCATCAGTGATAGCAGTTTCTTGCCACAAAAATATTAGTGAACCACACACACATGCTCACACACACATGTACACACTCTACTGAACTGTTATTTTGAAACACCACCACACACTTATTGCACATAGTAACAGACGAGGAAAGCTGTTGAGCCTTAAGCACACTTGAGAAAGGAGAAAAGTAAACCATGTCCAACTCGCCTGTGAAGTGAATGTCTAGGGCTTTGTTCACTGCAAGCTTCAGTTTGAGACCATTTGCTTTCCCATTTAATTAAAATCTATAAGTCATCTGTTGTGACTCTTTACCTGTGGTACTGCAGGGTTGTTCAGGATCTGACTTACACCTGGTCCTCAACAGCTTTACCGCAAATTTGACATGATTATTATCAGTAGAGGACCAGTGTGCAGGATCCTAAGCTGAAACAGTAAGCCCTGGTCAGAAATGCTTGTTCTCACGACCTCCTTGTTGGAGCCCTTCACGTTGAAAACAGCCTAGCATGTTGATCTGAAGCAAACTTCTCTGTATTTCACTAATGGATGTTAACATTTTACGTGCAAGTTCCTGTTGTCTTCCCTTTGCTTATGATTGTCAGTGTATCAGAGAGTGGCCTCTTCTCTCTGGTGATTTCAGCTATTTGTGTGAAGTGGACTTTGGGAAAAATCCAAAGAAACATGCTAAACGCAAATGCTACATAGGAGTAAATGTACTCTAGGTGAGGAAGGGAGGCTTACACACCAGCGAAGTGAATGAATTCCAGTGGGTTTTCCACATAATGTGGCCCTGAACAGGTTCAAAGCAGTTTTGGTTGCTTTCTGTTTCTTATCTATGAATGTAAAGCTTGATGTAAAGCCAGATGAGTAAAGCTTGCTGTTGTTTGAGTTCTGTATAGAGGAAGTAGAATATTTTTGGTAAAGGAAGACCTTCCATGTGTTGAAGGAAAGATCCAATGAGTGCATTAGATGAGAGTGGCCGTCAGTGACTGCTGTTAAGAGTTCTAGAATTATATAGTAAGGTCTGCCTGCCACTCATGAAAGCCTTCTTAGAGGAAACTCTTAAGACATGCACTGTTTCCTCTTTGATTTCTTAATAGTTAGTTGCATAAACTAGCTTTTTTAAAAAATCTCTGTAATAAGGTTCCTAGTGAAAAGAAAAAGACGGAAGTTCTTAGAGTGCAGGTTGTATGGCATCAGAGGTAAGAATGAGGAAGTAGAAGATATTTCTGAAAAAGTTCCTTTATTTTGGTCAATCTAACTCCTGAAAAGAAGCAGAATAAAACTGCCTTCAGAGAGTTGTTTAACATCCTTGAGATTCAATGTCCTCATTTGTAAAATTAAAATCAGAAAATTTGACTTCTTCAAGAAGTTGTTATGATCATCTCATATTGCATTCCCTTTTGCTTAACAAATGTAATGTTGCTGCTTTGTAGAGAGGAGATGCAGTCTGAAGGAAGAGACGATGCTCCTTGGCAGATTAGCCCTGCATCATGCATCATTGTCACAGCCTTTGGTCCCTTGCTCATAGATAATCACCAGAGGCATGTGCTATAAATTAAGAATAAGGCAAATATACTGACTATGGTTACTATTGTTAAATTCAGGTCTTGAAATTTGGTCCAATATAATAAGAAACAAGTTGTTGTTGTTGTTAAATATAAAGAAATCAACTATAAGAACTATTAGAATTAAGATGATAATTTAATAATGCGGTAGGTTATAAAGTAATTTTAAAAATATTCAATTTACTGTGTATTAGAATTATCACCTAAAAATAATAGGATACAATTCTGTTACTAACAACAATCAAAATGTAAAATATTTATGATTAAGTTAAAAATGTGTACAAATTTGAGGAAAACTGAAATTTCTTATATAAAGTATGGTAAAAATAGAGATGAATAAGTTTAATAAAATACAACTTTCTGAATTAGAAGATTTGCAGTTGTTAATATGTAAATTATATCCCAAATTACTTTAAAGTCAGATGAGCATAATTACTATACTAATGGGTGAGATTTTAGAACGTAACACAATTATTCTAATTTTTTTGGTAAGCAAAACCACGCTCAAAATTGCCATGCCATTTTTGAAAATAAGGAACAATAGGGGCACTTTTCCTAAAAGATAGTAGCATTTCCTATGAACTAATGATAATCCACCTGGTTTTGTTTCTTCTTACTGATATTGCAAAAGTGAGACAGATTAATACAACAGACTATATAGCATATTTATAGGTCTGTATCAAGGAGGTGCTAGGACTGCTCAGATATTCAATTTACTGATATAGATGGTAAATTTCTAAGAAGTTACAACACATAATAGTTCCCAGGCTTATTTGACTTCAGAATTCCTTTTAAAATGCATCTTATAAGATACATCTGGGACTCTGGGATGGCTCAGCAGGTTAAGCGCTCGCTTTGCAGCCCCAGAGACCAAAGATCGAATCCTGGCCCTGACCCATGTGGGGACCCATATGCTGAACTGGGGTGTGCCCCCAGTTCAGTTCTTGCCGGGGCCTAAGCAGGAGGCTCCCAGCCCAGTTCCTGCCTTGCACAGCCCCGCTTCCCCTGTGGAGTGAAACTATATGGAAAACTAATGCTGTCAACTATGGAGACTGTTCTGGGCCCTCCCCCTTCTCTCTGTCTCTCTCTGTCTCTGTCTCTCTCAAAAAAAAAAGATACATCTACTTATAAATTTAAGGAAATCTAGAAGAGAAACAGACATAATTTGTATAACACTTCAAATTTCCACAAAGAGGATGGATACCTCAGTTCATTTGGGAAAGAACAGATCCAATAAATGGAATTTAGACAAGTGGGTAAAATTTGGAAATAAATTTCAGCTGTATTAACATTCAAACTTACCGTAAAAGATGAATACATACTGCCAATAGGCATCCAAATCAAGGTCTGGCCTCATTGCTATCCTGAATTATCAAAGAAACTAAATCAATACATAACTTTTGATTTAGGAGATTGGCCCAAATTAAAAATATATGTCATAAAAATATAAATAAATAAATAATAAATATATGTCCCGTACTCTATACTCATAGAAATGAATAAAACACTGAGGTCACATTTCCTTTTTTATACTCAAAAGAGTGTGGCAAGAGCCCATATCTTGCTTGACTACAGGAAATCCAGTGTTCCACCAGGATTGTCACCTCATGTGTCTTTGGGAATCCCCAGGGGATGCATATATGCTCCAAAGCTTGGTTCTGGAGGTCAGCTGCCTGCAACCAGTGGCCTCACTCTGGGCCACTGTTCCACACCCCTGCTGGCCGTCTCTTGCCACCACCCCTAAGAAACTTTATCCTAAATGAAGAAACCGATCACAGTGAACCCATCTCAGGCTACATGAGAACAAAGCATGCTTAGCTAGATATACTGAAGACTGACGAATAACAAATGGGTATCGCAATGCAGAAAACATGCAAACGTCACCTAGTGGATAAGACTCTAGGAATTTAGAGGCCTGGCTTCTCTAGTAGGGTAGCCTACCTAAATTAAGCTTTTCTCCTTAATTTTAGGTGTTACCATGTCTCTAAGCTCTGGGATCATTGTTAGTAGAAGTCCCTTTGAGCGTAACCCCCCTATGAAGACAGAAAGACTAGAATTATTTCTTATTTTATATTTGTATAATCAAAAGGCCAATTAATTGCTTTTTCTCAGAACAAAAGAACAGCCTGTTCTCAAAGGCATTTAATGCCATGCTTTAATTAACTTGTCTATGTGCACGTCTATATTTGTATGAAAGGAAACATAGTGTGGTGGGTGAGAGGATGAGTTTCAATCTTGACTTTATCACTTTGTACCTAGAGCCCCTGGGTGGGTGACATAATTTCTCTGGGATTTCATTTCCTCTACTATAATGTGCGATTAATAACATCTGGTTGTTGTAAAGAGTAAATAAATTAATGGACAGGGAAAGCCATTGTGATGGTTAAATGAATGGCAAGTATAGTAACGATGCTCTTGCAACTGAACATATGCTCATAAGCAGGTTAAACATGAACCAGGTTTGAACATGAACTCTGATTCTAGAACTAGAATAAGGTTATTTCAATAATTGGGTAGTTTATCCAACAAATTTATACTGTATTTTGTAACATTTCTCTGAATACTAAATATATGCTAAATGGAGAATAATTTGAAAAAGTTCAAAACAAAAACACGAAGTCTTGCTTATGTGTATCACTGATAGCTTTGCTCCACAGAAGTAATTTGAGAACAGTTTGGTGACTCTCTCTTTCTCTGTTACTATCTCCATTAATCAACCAGGTTGCCAGCAGAAAACAGCACACACACTGGGACAATTGGAGGCAACTTTCATAACGTGACTCTACAGAGCTGTGGTTTGGTTGTAGGGAAACTAGAAAAGATGGAAAACAGCAAGAGCTTGAATCCACCTAGAAGTCTACGGGGGTAAAGGGAGGGAGAAGTGCTGGGACCTAGAGATGGAGAAACTGGGATGACAGATGCCTGGCCTTTTGGTGGAGAGAGACAACAGGCCCAGAATGGCTTTGCCGGTTAGGAGCTGGGGGAGCGAACTCTTGTACCTCCCTGGCCTCCCCCTATGATCAAGGGCCAGTCAGTTCTCTTCCTGGCCCAACCCAGCTAGAAGCCAGAGAGCCAGAGACCAGGCTGTCACTCCTACACAGAGCTAAAGGGCGACCTTAATCTAATGAGAGAACAAGGACACTCGGAGAGTGAGGAGTGAAATGCTGTACTCATAATACAAGTAAAGCCAGGACAATAAGCATAAACTGGGGTGATCCCAGACAAACCAGGCTCTAGCGTCACCCTGTGGAGCAAAGCTGAGAATAAATCTGGACGGGAAATACCGTATTTTCCTGTGTCTAAAGTGACTCCAACTTTTCTAACCCAACATTAAGAAATCTTAGTCACTTTTGTCTTTATGTATGAATTCTAAACAGATGTTCATACTTACAGGTAGATAAATATTGCACAGGATTGATCTAATTACCAAATATGAATATTAGAGAATTTTAGTAAAAAAAAAACCAAACAAACAAACAAACAAAAAGACCTCCTAGAGCAACTTTAGAGCAACATTAAATGGAATGGACTTTTCCCCTTGTTGTTTTGTCTTGTTTCAGCTAGAGGTTGGTGGTTTAGAGATCAATGATTAGTTATGTGCTTTCTTTCATTTGTGTTAACTAATTGAACCTCTACCAAGTATAATACAATATATAAATATGGGAGGCATACTTTTAGCTGGGCACATTTATAGGTAAGGGCAGCTTCCATTTGGGAAGGACAGGTAGGTAGGTGCATTTGGTGTTTTTATAAAGGCAGCTGTAGTGTTCTGCTCCTGTGCTTTGCCGCTCAACCTCACCTTGCGTCTCTATACATACCATGCATAAACCATGCACATCTGCACAGCTGTGGTAGAAGAGTGATGACATACTCCAAACTCTTTTTTATCTATCCCCTTTATGTACCTTTTCCTTAAAAAAAAAATGCAGATGTAACTATAAAATCTTTATTCTAATGAGGGAGCTGAAAGCTTGGGAGAACCCACCTGGAAAATCCTTTTATTTTTTAACGTCTTTCCTGCTGTCTTTCTAGAAAGTCTTCAAGCTTATAGGTTAGGGAGAACTTAAAGGAAAGTCATAGAGAACTAAAAATGGGAAAAATAGAGCGGCAATAAATTATAATAAAAATACCAATTGAGGAGGAAGATGGAGCCACAAACTAGCAATACTATGCATTTCTCTGTTGGGAAAGGTTAGTTAGTTTATTTAGAAGAATCTGTGATCCACCTTTAAAAATCATTCCGTGGTAACATTTGCTTATCTTAGGTGTTTGCAACTTCTGCCTTGGTAATCACAGGACAGACTTTTGTTCTTAATAACAAGGGATAAATGAGAAAGCCTGTAGGGAACTTTCTGGTGTTCATAAGCTATAGAATAAGAGAACTGGGATTCAGGGACATTCTTCTCTCTCCTCCCCCATTTCTATCCCTTAGCTATAGAATGGCATTAAGTTCTTTTCTTGTGACTTTGCACTGTAGGAAATCTGAGTCACTATCTCCTATGTTTTAGTAACTGCTTAAGAAGAATTTAAAGAAAGATGCAATTTAAACCTTGATCTGCTAGGTTTATGTATGACACCTGGAAAGGATTTTAATTCACTCATTTATTTCTTTGCTAACATAGCTGTGAAAAGTATTGGTTTTGGTGTTAGAATGTCTGGATGAGTCTTTGGTTTGTCACTTCTGAGCTTATGCCGTGAAGTTATACAAGTTTCCTCCTCTGTAAAAGGGAGGTAATAAAATCTACCCCAAAGGTTGCTGTGAATTTAATTAGCTATACTTTGCTTGGAAAAAAAAAAGTTTGCAATTAGTAAGCAGTTAACAAATGCTAGATGATAAACTTGAGTTTTACTGTCACCGACAGCTAATTGTTAAAAATTGATCAGACCCTCTGCTAGAGATGGTAATGAAACATGAATATGATGATAGCCCCTATAAGTTCCTTACCTTCTGAGAATTCAGTGTGAAACACAGGTTCTTAAATAGGAGTCGTGGATGGGTGTCGGGGAGTCCGTGAGTTCTATACAGAATTTTGGAGGAGAAAACATTTTCTCCAATTCTATGCAAAACTTTGGATGGAAATTTATTTCTTGAGAGGATTTCCAGCTTTATCAGATTCTCCCAGGGCCAGGAATCCAAAACAAAGCAAAGACTACTGGTCTATAAAAATGATTTTGTTGTAGATTAGAGAATCCAGGGATCCTCCTCCTGGACCAAGTTAGAGGCAGCAGAAGGGTGGTTCTCAGAATCATGGAAAATTTGGGATTCTTTAGAGCCCAAGTACTATTTTACCACAAAATTCTTTCATTTCTTCACTTTCTCCAGAAAATTCCCATCATATTGTTTTACTAGGTATGCACACACACACAACTCTTATCTGTGTCAACGAAAGAGGAATTGATACTAAAAAATTCAGCAGAAGTATTTTTACTTTCACAAGAAAGGATTTTTCTGAATCTTCTAGAGAACATCCTCTAACGCCTTCCATATTAGTGATCTGATAATATGTTGCTGTAATCCCCCTACCAGGCTGGTAGTTCCCAAAAGGTAAGAGTGGAGTTTTAATGACATTTGATCCATGATATCTAACCCACAGCCCAGCACACAATAAGTAGTCAATGAAAGTTGTGGGTCTTAACTGTACTTAAAAAAAATCCCCATGGATTTTTAGATCACCCAGGACTATACTTTGCTTTAAACAAAATTTACTGTTA
Source organism: Craseonycteris thonglongyai (assembly GCA_004027555.1). Lineage (NCBI taxonomy): Eukaryota > Metazoa > Chordata > Mammalia > Chiroptera > Craseonycteridae > Craseonycteris > Craseonycteris thonglongyai. Next base: position 21,576 of record PVKE010003739.1, read on the forward strand.
AAATACAAGAAAAAAGGTGAAGATAGGAAATGAACAGCTAAAAGCCTTCTTACAACCCTGAACTGGAGATTGGAGGGCCCTCTGGGAGGTACTCAGGTATGGAGGAGGAGAACCAGCTTCTCCCCACTGGATGAAAGTATTAGGGTTCATCTACCCATGCTATGGCTGTGAGACATTTGCCATTGCAGCTAATCACACATTAGAATTCACAGGCAGTACTACCTGGTTTAAAAGGTCTAGACGAAGCTTGTCCAACCTGCCACCCAGAACGGCTTTGAACGTGGACCAACATAAATTCATAAACTTTCTTAAAACATTATAAGATTTTTTGTGACCTTTTTTCCCTTCCTTCCCTCCCTCCCTCCCTCCCTCCCTCCCTCCCTCCTTTCTTTCTTTCTTTCTTTCTTTCTTTCTTTCTTTCTTTCTTTCTTTCTTTCTTTCTTTCTTTCTTTCTTTCTTTCTTTCAAGCTCATCAGCTATCGTTAGTGTTAGTGTATTTTATATGTGACCCACAACAATTCTTCTTCCAATGTGGCCCTGGGAAGCCAAAAGGTTGGCCACCCCTGATCTAGACAATTGGGGCCCAATATTCTCGATCCTGACTCACATAAATACTACAATATAGTGTTACGAAGTTCCCTCAAACTGAAGGTTTTCATTCTTGCTTCCTTGATTCAGTCACCATTATTTCTTCTTGACTGCTTTAGTGTTGGTCTCTGGAGACCATACTGGTCTCCCTCTCTACCCCGAGTTATCTGCCATGTCTCTGTTCTCCTCTACTACAGCACAGGCAATCCTCCAGGGATACCAAACTACCTTTAGTTTCCTTGATCTCTCTGTCTCCAGGGCCTGTATACATGCTGCACTCTCTTCCTGAAAACCTTTCATCCCTCTCCTTCCTTCTCCATCTTACATGCCTTCCCTGAATACCTCCTTTTATATGAATAGAAAGCCAACATTAATTTTTCTTTTTTATTTAGATTTATTTTTATTGTTTTTGACAGAGAGAGAGAGAGAGAGATACAGAGACAGAGAGAAAGGGGAGGGCCCAGAAGAGTCCCCATAGTTGTACATCATTGGTTTTTCCACATAGTTTCATTCCACAGGTGGGCGGGGCTGCAGAGGGCAGGAATTGGGCCGGGGTCTCACCCCGGTGAAACCAAACTGGGGGCACTCCCCAGTTCAGCATATGGGTCCGCATGGGCAGGGGCCGGGATTCGATCTTCAGTCCCTAGGGCTGCAAAGTAAGCATTTAACCCACTGAGCCATCCTGGCTTCCCCAACATTAAGTTCTTACTTCTCCAGGAAACTGTTCCCCAAACACTCCCTCATCCCATGTTTGGCCTTGGTACCCTTCGTAGGTATTGCCATGGTACCATAAATTATCTTCAACTAAGCACTTACATCCACTTTTCTAATTATCTGCTCACCAGATTACAGACTCGTGAGGCAGTGAAATGTGAGTCTTTCTGATCAACATATCCCAAGTCCAGTAAGTTCTCAAAAATGATCCCACAAATGAATAGATGAATAAAAAACTAAGTGATTGTATCAAGGTTCAAGATATTTGTCATAATTTATATTCTTAGTAGCATTTGTGTTCGTGGGTCAAAATTCACATGGTTCCTACAGACATTTCTTTTTATGTATAATTTTTAAATGAGGACTGAGAGGAAAATTTTAAAATTCAACAAAAATCCTATCAAATGAGTTTATAAACTATTTTCTGCCGTTAACAAGGAGAGATGGCCACAAAATGTTCTGTAATACTGTATTTCAGTTATACAATTGTCCTGGAATACTTCTTGGTAATATCCCTTTTACTTTTAAAAGTTTACTGATTTTTATAATAAATTAGACATTCTATCTCTAAATACATTGGGAATAAAGAGAAGAGGAAGAAGAATTACATACACCCACAAAGAACATTTGGAGGTTTTTCTTCATTTTTGAAACTATAACATGCAAAGAAAGTCAATGACACAGCCAAGCCTGAGTTTGTCAAGGATAACATTTAAATTTGCTCAGAACTTTGCAAAATCATTGAGATAAAAGGGAAGGAAATGATTTTGTTTGAGTTTCTTAAGAAGTTACTCTCAGTCTTTATCAATAACTCAAAGATAAACATTTATGAATTCTTTTTATTTGGGGAAGTAAGATTATTTTCAATTAACAGCTAAAGATTAGTATTTCCCAGAACTCTTTTCAAAAGCCTGGGAAGTGAGCCTTTTTGTCTTAAATTGTCTTTTGTTTCTCACCTTTTCTTTGATTGTAACTGATTATTACTTAAAAAAAAATTTATACAACACAATGAACACATAATAACTAAGTGGTTTCTCTGAGAATATCTTTGCTGGTTCATATATTAAAACACAATTCTAAGAACACCTCATTTCCTCTCTGAAACTTTTTGAATTCAGTGAACAGTAGAAATGCCAGAGGATTAATTTAAATTAAGAATCAAGAGCATCAACTTTTAGGAAACATAAAATAATTCATTCATATAAGGTCTATTAACACTTTGTCATGTGTTCATTTCTTGTATTTTTAATTGAAATTTATTCTATCTGAAGAGCTCACCTGTCTCTATATCATGGCTAAAAAGTACTATCTTGGAGGCCTTTTTTTTTCCCCATAGAGGAAATTAATTATACAATGGATACCTCAAGTTGAGTAAAAATACCCCAAGGGGAATTAAGGATTTTGTTTTATCTTGCTTAAGTTCCACACTCGTCATGAAATTGCCATCCAGATCTTGACATATGAGGCCATGAATGCCATGTAGTCACCTCCTCCCAACGCCAAGAGTGTGGCCATCCCATTTCTCTGTGCCTCACTGCTCCTTCTTAAACAATAGTTGAGCCATCTTGCCTTCAAACTAGTGGCTGCACTTTGTGCTTGCCTGGCTTGAGCTCTCTTAATGTCTCTTCATATTTCCCTGTACTTACAGAGGTATAAACATCACCTCTGATTTTATGCATTAAGTTCTCTGAAACCAAATCCATACTAGCTCTGTCTTCCTTAACTCCTCTCATTATTCTGTGGCTAGAATCTGCTTTGCCTAACCCTTGAGCAGGTCATAATCAGAGTGAACAGTATATCAGTAGACGGTTGTGCCCTTGTTAAATCAGGGTGAATCCCATTCACCTGTGAATTCACCAACTTTGCTCAACACCAAATCTTGTAGCATTTGTCCAAACTGGAAATCTTCTTATGTTTTCTGGTTATCATTCTATTTCCTTGACTGGAATTTGACCTTGAAATGTAGTTTGCTGGGCTGGGGCATTGATACTCTCTTCCTCGCTCATGCCACCTCCTCCCCTGATGCAATCACAATCTGATCTTTGATTACATCAGTCACCAAAAGATGATGTGGACCAGTGCTGTCACTTTGGAACTCCTGTTCCCACGCTCCACTCTCAAATGGCAATCTTTTGGATAATATGTTTGGTTGATCTCAATCGAACTTGGTTTTGTCATCCACATGAGACCTCCTTCTTGTTAAATAAATAAATAAATAAATAAATAAATAAATAAATAAATGAAATTAACCCTGATGTAGGAACTTTTGGTGTCCGGAGTTCGTGGTCTCACACACTCAAACACACTCAATGAATGAGGACGTGGACTAGAGGGGAAGGGTTAAGCAGCAGAGATTTTATTGAAAGAAGAGACAAAGCTCTCTAATGAGAGGGAACACCCAAAAATGGAATGCTCTCTACTAAGGCAAAAAGCTACCTCTTATACATGTTTTGTCTATGTGCTTAAGTGCAGGTAGGAGCCTATGCACTAACCTTTCTCTCATAGGGTTCACTTTGTTGCCTAAACTTAAGCGTATTTTAAAATAAACTAGAAATATTTTAATGGGTTTATTCTCTTGAGGCATAAATCTGTTACGTCTGGGGAGTTGTGGAACACAGGGGCCTTGGCATTATTTCTGTCCAGTCCAGATTCAGTTGTCCTGATCTTAGTGCTTACTATATTTCTTATATGGTTACTATGACTTCCAAGTCCTTCCCTGACTGCCTATCTTCATGCCAGCTATCCTGCCTCAACCCCACCTGAGTTTTAATAAGATAGAGTCCACGTCTTTCTCATCCCCTCTGGCTTGTTGCTGATGTTCCAGCATATTTTTTTTCTGAGGCTTCTTAGCTAAGGAGTCTAATAAACTTGTACATTAAGTTCAGTTAAATATACATACATTGATTACTTCCTATGTTAAGTTTCTTGGAAAGAAGGGGGCCAGAATGATGAAATGGCACCATCTTAGCCCTCCAATAATGTATGTCATGTGTGCAGGACTGACATCTTAACAGGTAATTTTAATAAGTTGCAAATATAATAATGAAAAAGATTCACTATGAACTTGCCAACTGCACTAAAAGCACTTGAGTAATGGTTATTAAATTGCACTCTGACATGGACAGGCTTTGGTCCTTCTCTAAGGATCACTCCCAATCCCCTCTCTACATCCTATCCTTTTCCAATTAAAATTCCCTATGTAGTCCTTTAGTTAGCAGAAAACCACACCCCAATCTCTATAACTTTCCCATAATCACATCTGGATATCATAAGAATCCCTTGGAGGGGAACAACTTCCTCTTTCTTCCATAAAATCTTGCAATATTTAATTTGTAAAAAATAACCAAATAAATTACGGTTCAGTGAAGATTTTTTTCTGTTAAAGGCATAAGATCTGTGTATTTTTGATCAGCAAAGAAAGTTTAAATTAGATGACATTTGTTATTATTAACATTTATCAAGTGCTTAAAGAGTACTAAGTATGCCTCAGGGCAAATACAAAGATAGTGTTCCATCCTGCCATATTTCCAATGAGATAAGAAGTATATGTAACACTTCTCAAATTTTAGATCTTAAACTTTCAACCCCCCCTATTAGGATTATATTTCAAAGACTGATTTTTTTTTCATGCCCTACAGTCGCTCATGTTATAAATCTCTTAGCTTATAAAGCTAAAGACAAGGAAGAGCTGTATCCCTACTGCTGAACATAATCAAGAAATAGTTATAGAATTTATTTTTTCATATTTCTACAGTGTTCTTATTTTTATTGTCTTTTCTAAGTAACATTTATATATACTTATGTAGCTCTTACCACATCCCAGGCACTATTCTTAGAGCTTTGCAACCAATTTGAGCCTCATAAGCAAGCCCATGAGGGATGCATTCCCTAATTTATCAGCTAGAAGAGTGAGGCATGGGTTAAGCTCTCTGGACAGTGCTGGAGCCAGCGGGGTTGTGGAGCCCACGTTTTTAACCATGTCACCAAGCCGTGTCTCCACAGGTGGCTTTTGACACTTGAGTGCTCATTAGCACCTCGAGAAAAGCGTAGTATAAGAAACACTTATTACAACGCATTGTTGATCCACATCCTCACTTCTGAGAGCTATTTACTCTTCAAAACTCCTAATGAAAGGACAAGCTTCTCTTCAATGTTATTTTTATGTGGTCATGGCCCCATTAACCACAAATGAGTAGACAGACACATGTTGAAAACTCAGTCCCAGTTGGGCCAATCAGGTTCTAGGTTCTTGGAATTTGGAATCAGAACACTCAGGAGCGCTGGGGACTTGACAATGCATGGTCATTCGCTTTTGGCATATCACATGTTCTGCTGCAGAAAAAATCAAAGACTTTACGTTCTCAGAGCAAAGGAGAGAATGACTTTGACTCATTTTGTAGTTTCTGGCTTGAGTTCACTGTAAGATCTACCTGCTCTGCTGGTCTCAGCTCCATTGGATACAACTGTGTCGAGATTTTTGTTCATTAAAACCAAAGTTGTCAAGTTGTGGCTAGCTCAAGGCCACACTGGTTATCTTGGTATCTACTGGCAGTTGCCACGTTAATAGACAAGGTTATTCATCATGTACTATCACTCTCACTCAGTCTCATTATTCCTCCCTCCCAAGTTTACCTATAAAAATAAAATTATTTTTATATAATAAGGAGGGAGTTGAATTTTATTAGCAAACATTTCAAAAAAGTTTTGTCGAGAAATAGTTGAAATATCCATTGGGTATATTCATTGGGTATAAAAGACAGAGAACTTCAGGACGTCTCAAGAAAAGAAAAGAGAAGCTCAGCTACAGAGGGCACTAAAGAGGAATTTGGATAATTCACATTTCTACCCAGGACTGGTCTTGACTTAGCTTTTGAAACACATAATTCTCTAAAGTAGAAGGTAACCAAAGTTAATAATTAGAGTAACCTGCATATGCTAATAACCCATCTTATGTCCCCTTTTTAATTGTGTAATTAATCTAGAGATAGATTTATTATCTTATTCGCAAGTTCACAGATGAAAAATCTGAATAACCTAATAATTAGTGTGGTCATTACTCATCAGGTTTCTAACTGGGTTGTTCTAGAGTCTCTATGGAGAATCAGCCCCAGATGGACATATTTCTTACTTTATTTGAAAATGAAATTAGAAGATTTAAGATGTTTCTCAATGGAGGTACAGGTAAGGCCTTCCTGATGCTCTCACTTCATAGCTAAAAATTTGACTAAGGAAAATCACTTTGCATTTATTATAGTGTTGAAGAAACCTTCAGAAACTAATACTTCTACCCATGGCAAAAAACATAAACCTCTCTGAGTAATGATCATGTTCTATCACAGAGTCATAGCACTTGGACAGGGCCTTAGAGACAAACAGGACTAAATGTCTTCATTTTTGGAGCAGAGGAAATTAGAAAACCTAGACATAGAATTCCAGTGTTTTGTTTTGTTTTTAATTGTTTTGACAGAGAGAGAGATACAGAGACAGAGAGAAGGAGGAGGGCCCAGAACAGTCTCCATAGTTGCACATCATTGGTTTTTCCACGTAGTTTCATTCCACAGGTGGGCGCGGGGCTGCACAGGACAGGAAGTGGGCCGGGGTCTCACCCCATGAGAACAGAACTGGGGGCACCGCCCACTTCAGCATGTGGGTCCGCACAAGCCGGAGCCGGGATTCGATCCTCGGTCCCCAGGGCTGCAAAGTGAGCACTTAACCCACTGATCCATCCTGGCTTCCTTTTTATTTATTTATTTATTTATTTATTTATTTATTTATTTATGTATGTATGTATTTATTTATTTTTATTCCAGTGTTCTTTAGTGTGATTTTTTAAATATTCATTACCCATGAAAGAAATTCTAAAACAATGCACTAGATAATCAGAACCAATAGATTATTTGTAGGCTTCTAGGAAACATGAGTTATCTTTTGGAGAGATGTAAGGACTGTGCTAATAGAGATACAAATTTGAAAACCAATATGGGGAAGCTGGGATGGCTCAGCAGGTTAAGCGCTCACTTTGCAGCCCCGGGGACCGAGGATTGAATCCCGGCCCCGGCCCGTGTGGACCCACATGCTGAACTGGGGAGTGCCCCCAGTTCAGTTCTTGCCAGGGCCTATGCGGGAGGCTCCCGGCCCAGTTCCTGCGCTGCGCAGACCCGTGCCCAACCGTGGAGTGAAACTATGTGGAAAAACCAATGATGTGCAACTATGGAGACTGCTCTGGGCCCTCCCCTTTCTCTTTGTCTCTGTCTCTGTACCTCTCTCTCTCTCTCTCTCTCTCTCTCTCTCTCTCTGTCAAAAACAATAAAAATAAATCTTTAAAAGAAACATGAAGACATAAGACACAAAAGAAACATAAATCTTTAAAAGAAAACCAATGTGCATTTAAATACATGTTTTTTTTTAATTTTAAGTTTCTCATGAAATAAACTGAAGTCAAATTTTATTTTGTAATTTAAAAAAAGTATATTAGGCTAAGGCAGGGGTGTGAAACTCAATTAAAACGCGGGCCATTTGGTGCAACAGGCAAGATGCACGCGGGCCACATCACATTTATAAATGTTGCCGGAACTGAGTCAGCGCGTTCATACAGCCCACAGGCCCCCAGGAAAGGCACTGGGCCACGTGTCTACTCCTCTTCAGTAGTTAAAGGGTTAACGAGGGAATTGTGTGTATGGTATTGCATCGATCTCCCCTAAGCGCTATTTTCTTCATAACAATTTTTTCTATTTTCATTTTATTTCAGAGCATCATGGGCCACAAAAAATTACCTTGGGGGCTGCATGTGGCCCGTGGGCCACCAGTTTGACACCCCTGGGCTAAGGTAAGGGAATTAAGGCAAAAGTCAAGCAATGAAGACTTATGTAATATCAGAAAATATTTGATATTCCATAGTTTTCCATAATGTCATATATTGCTTAGACGTTAAATTTATTATGTCCATAGATAATATTAATCAACGTTTTAATAGGATGCTCTCTTTACAGAATTATCTAAGCCACTACTTTAAAAACTAGCATCTATCAGAAAGTACATTTCAATTGTTTTGCAAACAAACTTTCTACCAATTAATAATTAAACAGAGGAACAGCTTGCGGTATATGCTTGGAACTAACTTTACTATAGATAGCTGGAAATGTCAAGCCCACCATGAAGATGTGACTGAGGCTGGGCAACATTTAAACACTCAGGTTGTCCTCTGGTACCTTGACTAGAGTAAAGTTGGTTCCCAAGGTAAACACTAAGTGGTCTGCCGGCATATGGTATAACCTCCATTTGAGTGCTGAAAGCTGGATTCTGTTTTTGTGAAACAGATGTTGTTGAGTGCAGCAATGCACAACTGACTCTAGCTAACAGCTGGGAATCCTTCGTGACCCATATAAAGAGAGATAAACATGGTCCTATGCTTGGCAAGAGTGTAAGAAAGCAAATTTCCATTTGTTAAGAGCTTATCAAAATGAAGAATAAATGTTTTTAGCCATAAACTGATTTTATTCACCAGAGTAATCTTTCCAGCAGCTTATGTGATGGCCTCATAATATCAGAGGCACCCTTTGCCAGATGAAGGCTGCAGTTGCCCTGACATATAGTACAGATGGAAAATAAACATCTGCCTCAATCAAGAGAGAAGACCAAGGACAAGGTTGACAAATATTATCTGGCATGACTATCTTTGCAGGGAAGCATATAAATGCTACAGGACCAAAACCACTGGCATCGTCTAGTATTGTCCTTATGTGGTTACTGACCATGAAGAGAGATGATTAGTATGCACTCTCCAAGGAGGACTGGTGCAGATGCTCGCGACGATGTGATTCCAACTCTCTAGGATCTGCCTTGCTGTTGCCACACCATGTGAGTCTCAGAGCGATTCCATTTTATTTTTTTCATGGTTCGGCTGCATTTATTGTCTACAAAGTTTCCCTTCTTGTTGTTGAGTGCCACAAATGAGGGGAGGAGGGGGAAAGAAGAGGAGCTAATTTGGAAAAGATAAAAACTTCTTTTTTTTTTTTAAATAGTCGGAGGGAAATGTCAACAAAGCTGCCTAATCCAAGTTCAGATCAAACGCTTTTCTTCAGATGAGGACTAAACCCCAACATTTTGGTTGTGTAACACTTTATTATATGACATGGTCCAAATTCACCTTTGGCAAAATCTGGGTTGGATAACATATGTTCTATGAAAAAGGCAAACACACACACACACACACAAAGGAATATACACATATACTGCTATCCTAGCACTGAGTTCCTTTTGTCCTCATCACAACCAAATGATTCATGTGGCACAAATAATATGACAGATGTAGATTTAAAAATTCAGTTTTACTGCGAGTGTCTTTTTAACTGAAACTTCTTTCATTTTCTGGTATCTCTTGTGACCATATGGAGTTTAGATGGCAGTGAATTCCCTTTTACTAACTCAAATCCTTTCCTGCACCTGGGCACAAGTTTGGATAAGAAGGGAAGAAAAAGGAAAAAGTGTCAGGCTTAATATACAGGGTTATATTACGAGTTAAGAGTACTTTTGCCTTTTTCTGAGAAGACAGTTTAGTACTATGGGGTTTTTTTAGTTTTATTTTTTAAAGTGACATGGTGAAGAATTCTACACATGGATTTTTTATTTCTTTCCTTTGAATAATAAAGAAAAAGAGACTTGCTCAGAATCTGATAATCTAGTTGAAGCAATTATGATCTTTAGTCTTTTTACTTCAGATTCTAGAATGCGGTGAAATCTCAGACTTTACTACTAATAACAGCAAACTTTTATGGTTTACTATAGTATAACAAATACTGTACTTATTTAGCTCTTTTTAGGTACTAACACATCAAAACCTCACAAAAATCTTATGAGTTAGACACATTATTTTTTCCATTTTATAGAGGAGAAAATCGAGGCACAGAGAGGTTAAGTAATTCATCCAATGTCACACAACTTATAGAACCAACATTTGAGCTGAAAGCTCTAGCTCAAGAAATCACGCTCTTGACGGTGATACTAGTCATCTAATAAGTTAAAGCTCACTGTAGCACATATCAAGGTGTGTTGACTTCTTTAATATAAACTATTTGGTTCTGTTCTTTCTTTTCTTACTCCCAAAGGGGATCATATTGTACATATTATTCTGCAGCTTACATGCACAATAGTCCATAATGTGTATATATAGTATATACATAGTGTATATATACTATACATAGTATGCAAGGCCTGTTCAGAAAGTATCCAGCCACATAATATGAAAGACAGAGGCATTTATGGCTGGATTGGGCTATCTGGAAAAAAATCCAGCCATAAATGTCTCTATTTTTCATATTATATGGCTAGATACTTTCTGGAAAGCCCTTGTATAGCTAGAGCATAATTTATTTAAGCATTTCTGTAATGGTTGTCATTTACTCCTTTCTGTTTTAATACATTAATTTGGTGATTTTCCCTAATCCAAACAGTGATGTAATAGAGATGCTTATACTTAACATCTCCATGTGTTGCTAGTGAATGTCTGTATCAAAGATGCCCAGAAGTGAGAGTGCTAATCAAAAGGTATGTATATTTTTTTATTATGTGTATTAAAAAATTTTTTTAAGTACAAAAAATATTGGGGTGCTGGGATGGCTCAGCGGTTTGAGCACTCGTTTTGCGGCTCCAGGGTCCAAGGATGAAATCCTGGCCCTGGCCTGTGTGGACCCATATGCTAATCTGGAGAGTGCCCCCAGTTCGTTTCTCACCAGGGCGAGCTTCCTATGTGGAAGGCCCCCTGTCCAGCTCCCACCCAGGGTGTGCTTCCCATGCGGGAGGCTCCTCCTGGCTGGTTCCTGCCCTGTGCAGACCTGCGCCCACCTATAGAACAAAAACTATGTAGAAAACTGATGATGTACAACTGTGGAGACTGCTCTGGGCCCTCCCCCCTTCTCTCTGTCTCTCTGTCTCTCTCTCTCTCTGTCAAGAACAATAAAAATAAATCGTTACAAAAATATATTGGTCAATAGGTTTACACTTATTTATTATGATGATCTCCACAGTCACTTTTTTCATTTCTACTGAGTTATAATTTATATACAGCAAAATTCACTTGTTAATCTACACAGTTCTACAAGCTTTGATGCGTGCATACAGTCATGCACTCACCACCACAATCAAGATATAGAACTGTTCTGCCAACCTAAAGCTTCCCTCTTGATCCAAGGCCACCCCTTTTTCTTCCCCTAGATATCTGTCCCTATAGTTTTCTATGTTCATTATACCACATAAATGGAGTCAAGCAGTATGTAGCTTTGGGATTTAGCAGAATGTTTTTGAAATTCACCCATCTTGTTGCTCATGTCAATAGTTTGGTCCTTTGTATTGCTGAGTAATATGCAATTACATAGTCGCACCACAATTTCTTTATCTATTCACCAAAGGGCATTTAGGTTGTTCGCAGATTTAGTGCTTATGGATAAAGCTGTTATTTTTGCCTAAAGTTTTTTGCATGAGCAGAAGTGTTCATTTCTCGTGGGAAAATACACAGAATTGGAATTTGGTCATATGGTAAATATGTGTTTAACTGTATGAGAAAATGTCGAACTGTTTTCCAAAGTGTCTACCATTTTGCATTCCCAAGAGCAATGAGTGAGACTAATGCTCTATAGTCTCATCAGTATTTGATATTGTCATTTGTTGTTGCTGTGTTTTTCTTTTTAAGTCTTAATCATTCTAATAGCTGTATAGTGATATCTCATGATTTTAATATGGGTTTTCCTAACAACTAATGGTGTTAAACATCTTTCCTTGTGTATTTTTGCCACTTGTGTCTCTTCTTTGGTAATTTATGTATTCAAATATTTTGTCATTTTTTTTTATTAGGTTTTGTGTGTGTGTGTGTGTGTGTGTTTGAGCATTTTCCTATATTCTGGACACTTGTAAATATATGAAAATAATATATGTGATTTATAAATATATTATTCTGATCTGTGGCTTATCTTTTCATTTTTACAAAGAATTGAAGTTGTGAAATTTTTTATAAAATAAAATTTATCAATTTTTCTTTCTTGGATTGTGATCTTAGTGACTTAACTAAAAATATTTACCTAAATCAAAGGTTTTCATCTATGGTTTTTCTAAAATATTTATAATTTCAGATTTAGTTTAGTTTAGATATAGTTTAGATTAGCTCTAAATCTTATATTTAGATCTATGACCCATTTTGAATTAACTTTTATTTATGGTGTAAGGTATGCTTTTTATATATCTATTCAAAGAAATAATCTGTGGCACGGTGAATTACATTGATTTTTAAATGATGAACCAACCTTGCGTTATTGAGATAAACTCCACTTGATTATGAAGTATTATCCTTTTTACTATAGACTCAATTTAACAATACCGTGTTGAGAATTTCTGCAGAAGTTTTCACCAGGAATATTGGTCTATCGTGTTTTGTTGTTCTCATAATGTATTTATTTGGGTTTAGTATTCAGGTAATGCAGACTTCATAAAATTAGCTGGGAAATGTTCTCACTTCTTCCCACTTGTTTGGAAAATCTTGCACAATGTTGACATTATTTCTTCCTTGAATGTTTCCTAGAACTCACCAGTGAAGTTATCTGGAACTATCTTGATGCAGTTCCTTTCTCTGAGTTCCATTACCTCCCAACGAATTCTGGCCTTTCTAAACTTCTAGCTCTGTGTCCTCTACTCAGCCAGACCTCTGGACTTTGTTGGCTTTCCTTTTGCACTGAGGTCTGGAAACTTCTGTGACAACTGTAGGTCTCACCTTATTTGTTGCGGTTTCTCAGGGATCTCTGTTTGGGGCTGTTATCAAGTGTTTGAAATAGATGTTTCATGTACTTTGGCTACTCTGTAGTTGTCTGAGGTGTGAGGGCAAATTCTGTCCCTATTAACACATCATGGACATAAGTGAGAGTCTCCCAGAGTCTGTTCATGTTATACTGAAATTCAGAGCCTTGGTTTCACCCAAACATCTGCCTTCTCTACTTCTGTTTCTGAGACGCTGGCGGGCTGCTGAAGGAAACCACATAAATGTGAGCAATGGTGACGTTATATTTTTATGGTTCTCAATTTCAGCTGCCTTCTTAGCTCCACTACAACTATTTCAAATGCTTGCCAATCTCTTCAAGTCCCCAATTCCAACATCTAGAATCTTTCTCTGAGCAAATTAACCTTTTTTATATGTTACAGAGGAGAGTAAGGGTAATTGAATGGAAATGCCCCAAATTTCCTCTCAATACACCTAAAAATACCTCTATTTCTACCTCTGGTTTTTTGTTTTTTTAGTTTTTTCCCCAGTCTTTTAGGGAGACATGTTTGGTTCAAACCAAATCTTTTCTCTATACTCAATACTTATTTCCTTTACTTGTTTCTGTGATTTCAATCATAAATTGCTCCTTTTCCACGAGTATGTTACAATTTATGTTTACTATAGTATTTTGCTTGTTATTATGCTTTTCTTATTTTGTCTGACAACATGACTATTGCAAAGGATGAAATTCTACGAAAGAGTAAAAGCCCTTCTCCACACATATTAAAAATTAATGATTTATTTTAAATGTCAGCTATTGCTATTGTTTTATGTTTCTGTGTAGTGTGGTCTTTCACACGACAGCCTCCATAACCTTCTAAATGTGGCTGATAGAGGCCACTATGTAAATAGCTCTTGTCTTTGAATAATGCTTCCAGTTCCTCAGTGCAGATGTCAGCCAAGTATTCTCCTTCTACTCACATCCTCCAAAGGCTTCCTCCCCTTTGCAGAGTAAAAGCCCCAATTCTAAAAATGGCCTGCAAGACCTTACGTGACTGACTCTTCCTTTCTCTCATCTTCTGTGAGGTCCTCTGCCTTCATTTCATCCTAGCCTCACCAGCCTTTTACACTTGTTGTGATGAACCACAGAGCCAAATGACGTTTGTATACTTTTGATGGATTTTGAGTTTTTGGCTGAGTGGTATCTACTTAGTTGTTAAACATTTTTATCCAAAAAACTGTCATATATCTTGGTTTGTCATCAGAAATTAGGGCTTTGCTAAAGATGTGGCTTAAAGTCTTTGCTTTCATTTTTGTTCTTTTAATTTCCTGTGTTGTAATGAAGGGGCATTCTGTAAAGTGTGTTTTCTTTTTTCTCAGATTTCTCTGTTTTCCCTTTTCAACCTCCCATTCTTAGCTAATTCTTTCTAATAATTGTGCTAAAGTTCATTTTAATTAAATAACAATAGTAAACACAAGCATACCAACAAGTAACTCCATTCCCCAAGCACGAACACTCTTCTAGTCCTCGCTTTATACCATCTTTCTCTTTTATTGTTAAGTTATGTGAAACATATAATCTTTAAATCCACCAGCTCCTCACAGTCAATTTTTTTCTATTCTTCTCTCTAAAATCTAGGTTCCTTCCTCACCTCATGGCTCAGGCAAAAGGCACCAGTTGTAGCTAAATCACCACATCCAATCCATTCTTGTCAGTTCTCCTATCATATGATCTCTTTTGCATTTAAAACCATTTTACTCTCTTATGGAAATATTTTTATCCTTTGACTTTCACATATATTCATTTCTTGGACCCTTGTGTCATTTTTGTTTCCTAGTGTATGCTCATTACACACACAAGTTTATCTGTATTTACATCTTCGACATCTACCCATATGTAGATCATGCTGCAATCTCTACTTCTAAGGAACATTTATCTTCTGAACATCTGATACATATTAATATGATGCTGGATAGTCTATGTGAATATCCCAAAAGAACCTAAGAGAATATATGCAAAACTCATTGACCTCTCTTAACTGTATTTGGTTTAGATTTCTAAATAGTACTTGAAAGCCTTTGTTATATCTATTAGATTCTATGAGGGCTGTCTGGAAAAATCCAGTCATTGTCAATATAACGAGAAGAGTTACATGGCTGGATATTTTCTGAACAGCTCTCATAGATTGGCCTTCTTCTCAATGATACTCAAATGAGAGGATAGAGAGTATGAAGACCCATAGTCTGTCAGACCCTTAAGAAGGTCATAGATCTAGGTTAGAACTCACTTCTGAATGTCTTGCCCATATGATGAATGTGGAAACGGGGGAAATATGTGGAGAAATAATGTTTTAGATAATAAATTCTAAAGGTCAGGGAATTGAATATTATTCACCATTTGAAACTAGCATAGGACCTGGAGCCTATTAAGTATCCAATATATGATTATTAAATTAATTTGAACTCATTCTTTTTTTTAAGATTTATTTTTATTATTTTTTGACAGAGAGAGACAGAGAGAAGGGGGAGGGCCCAGAGCAGTCTCCATAGTTGACAGCATTGGTTTTCCATAGAGTTTCACTCCACAGGTGGGCGCAAGGCTGCACAGGGCAGGAACTGGGCTGGGAGCCTCCCACATAGGCCCCGGCAAGAACTGAACTGAGGGCACACCCCAGTTTAGCACATGGGTCCACATGGGTCTGGCCCGGGATTCGATCCTCGGGCTCTGGGGCTGCGAAGTGAGCACTTCACCCACTGAGCCATTCCAGCTTCCCCTTGATCTCATTCTTGATTGAGCCTTAATTACAGTTTAAGACTTGGTTGAGTGATAAGAAGAAAGAGATCAACATTCACCATGGAGAATCCTAATGCCAAGCCATAGAAAACTAAAAGTTTTCTATAAAATTAAAATTTTAATGCTAAAATTGGGTGATTGTAGGATGAATATGTTGGAATCTAAAAGGAGTCAAAATTTCCACTAATTTATATAATTTTACTTTGTCAAAGAATCAAGTCTATTGGCACATTTAACTTGTAGCTATGTTAACTTTTTTTGGCATGCAAAAATATGTCATGTTTTTGACCCTCGTGTTTCTGCTTCCTCTTTAAATACTGTTGATTCTTTTATTGAATGCCCTAAAAGGTTCTGCCAGTTTTAAACCCGGGAGGCTGGTACCCCATCTGTTTAACTGGAAACCATCTCATCCAAACAGACACTTCTCTTCTTAGGAGGTATTTCCAATTCTCTGTGAAACCAAAACTTCCCATTCTGTGATGCATATATATCTCTTGATCTGACAACGTGTTGAACACATTGAGGTAAATGCCCAGATGTCTTTGCCACTGTGGATTTTGGCTAAATTCTGGCCAACCCCCAACAATAGAATTTTAGAAAAGAGCAAGTCACCCACAAAGAAAGAGCCTATCTGGGAATCTAATTTGGTTCAAATCCACAACATCACTCACATCTCGCTGTAAAGCCAAAGGAAATTTTATGGGTTTAGAATAGATACAACCCAGCCTATAATATAAGAATAAGCCAGACTTGCCCCAGAGCCCCAGGCTCTTAGAGGGAGTATTCGTAGTCAAGAATGAACCTGCAGAATAATAGAAAACTGCATTCATCTTTCAGAATTGCCATTATATTATAAACATTCTCCTTGCCCTGTGAAACTTCCTAGGGAATTCCTACTGTAAGATTAAGGCTACTTGGTTACCCACTAAGATTCACGCAGACTACCAAAAATTATCTGCTCTTCAGAGATTATGATTATTGCATTTAATATTTCTATTTCTTCTTTTAATAGATTACTTCTGGTGT
Source organism: Craseonycteris thonglongyai (assembly GCA_004027555.1). Taxonomy (NCBI): domain Eukaryota; kingdom Metazoa; phylum Chordata; class Mammalia; order Chiroptera; family Craseonycteridae; genus Craseonycteris; species Craseonycteris thonglongyai. The sequence goes on from PVKE010003739.1 coordinate 38,438, forward strand.
CTGACATTGCTTTATTAGTTTTAGACTAACTATTATGTGCCAAGATACATTAATTACTATGGTCGAATGCTACTTGTTTGCTTCCTTTGAAAGTCTACTATTACTTGATTCAATTCCTTGATTTGTGATTTGTTACTGGAGGGAAAAGAGGACAGTGTTTACCTGTTACTAGTTTCGCAGAAAGAGGATTTTTATTGTTGCTGTTAAAATGTACTTGCTTCCTGTCCATTTTTATTGTTCTGTCGCATTACGTAAATCTTTCCTTTGCCAGGAAATAGCTGGTTTACATAAATGGAAAGAAAGAATCCAAAAATAATTTTCTAATTTTTTTCTCCCTGTTTCTTAATACATTTTATATCCTTTCTATTCTTCTCCAGTCTTCATTTTATGTAATTCTATCAGGTATGGTGTCTTAACATGTGTTTTGGAGCACTTTTCCTAAATATTGTCAACATTACTTTTAAACTCCTTGGTTTTCAGTTTTCTTCTCCAGCTCTTCTTTTCTGTAACATGTTTATTATTTCTCTGTGATCTTCAGCTTTTGACCTGTGAATGGTTATGCACTAGATTGGAGGTCAAGTAGGTAAGTTTTTTATTTCTAAAAATTCTTATTTTAATAAGTTTTCCTCTTGACACCTGTGACTTTCCAGCTCTCACAGATTTTTTCCTTTGATTTCAGTATGATCTGAGTGTCACATCACTTTAGGTAACTTGCCTTACCATCTGGGTTTCCAAAAATTGTGGGAGAGCTCAGGAGAACGTGTGAATACCAAGGTGAAGAATAGTACCATGTTCACCTACACATAAACATTGAGTATTTCTGAGTAGAAGCATCAGGTGAAGTAAAATAGATCCATTTATGTAGACCTGCCCTCCCCAACTCTACTGCTAGAAGTTTGCTCTCTTATCATATAGACTAACTAACATGTGTCTGTGTCCATCTGGATTAGGCCTAAAAATCCAAGCTTCTCTTGTTTTTGTCCTTTTGTTTTATCCAAGTCTCATGGAATCATCAATTTCCAAAATATAGTTCTTAACTAACTCCGTTAGTTTTAATCAGTGAAGAAATTCAATTTTATTAGGTAGTAAATCTCCCATATAATAAAATAATTGGAAAGAACTAAGCATAAGCATTCTCTCTCTCTCTCTCTCTCTCTCTGCCACAAAAAGTCAAGCATTCACTTTCTCTAACAGTGGAGCAACTTTATTTGCCCAGCACTATTTACGCATTAGGCACAGAATTATAAACACGAGTATAACCAAGGGTAGAGGCACTGCCAACCTGTCTGTATCCACATTTTTCTTTAAATTAAAAAAAAAGTATTCACCAGCATGATTTGTAATCATTTCCTGCATTTATTTCTACATTAAAAAAAAATTAAATCAACAGGATGAAAACAGGAATCTTGCCTGGAAAGCAAACCCATGTTTTTTTAGTTTAATGAAACTACTAAAATATAATCAAATATTAAAAATGAGTAAATAAATATACTCAATAAGTACCCTTTATTTTTCTGTCATTATGCTTAATATGTAACCTAAACGTTTTTTAAGTTAGAAACTACATTTTGTTATTTGTTATGAGTAATCAAAGCATTAATTTTTTGCTAACATATTTTAAGACCCTAATTATAGAAGAAGAATTTAAGACTTACTGAATTTAATGCCTACTTATTCTACTAAAGTAGTCTTAGGTGGGTGTATAAATTTTGAAAGTTTAGAACTATATAACATAGTATAAAGTAGCTGACATCTTAAATAACTCTGTATTCAGAGGTTTCAATGAGATTGTAATTCACAAGAAAAGATGAAGAGATAAATATGCCAGTTTTGTGAACCACTAAACCCCACATCTCAAATGAGGTCTTCTGCACTTAAAATATTTTCATCATATTAAAAAAAAAAATGGCCTTATAGGATCACTCTGACCTTCTGAACTCTTTCATGTGCTTTCATAGAGCCCAATATTGTTTTCAAGACTCTTATCACGTTTTTGTACTTATATATTAATATGATTATTAGATGAATACCTGACTTTTTCATCAGACTACAAACTCAGGACAAAAACCAAGTCTGACATGTGACTGTTGATCACTAAATCTAGCACAATACTTGACATCTAGTAGATTCTATACCAATCCTTACTGAATGACTAAAGTTTATAGGTCTTAGTTATTGTACAAGGTGTCAGATATTGATGACAAATGGCTAATTCTAAAAATTCAGAATTTCTTAGGTGCCTCTCAGTGGCAGAGTTAAGATTTCCTTTTACCAACTTCCATTCACTTCAATCTTTAATCATTGAATCACTCATTCAACAACGATTTTTTGAATACTTATTATGTACCAGGCACTGTTTTAGGAGCTGGGGATCACCAGCCAACAAAAGACAGGTGCCTGTCTACATTCTGTAGACAGTTAAGTTTTTGTGGATCAACGCCTCTAAATGCCAAAATGTAGAAAGTCTAAATTACGAGTATCAAGGTTTAGACATTTTTTAGTTGCTTGGTTTTCATGAGGTGTATTGTACAACTATGTTCATCTTCCTAAGTGTTCACACCCCAAAATTACCACATGCCTCTGAAGTTTCCCCCCCAGCCTTGCCCTCCCCTCTTCCTCCCCCAGTTAGATCTGGCCTGAGGACGAAGTCCCCACACTTTACAAGCCATCTCAGGGCTTGTGGTTTCGAAAAACTCTACGGTGTAAGGATTTTTCTCCAGATTTGCTCCGCGCTCTCTCAGACTTGTTCTGCTTTGTTTCCTCTGTGGTACCTTCTCTCTGTACCTCTGGCTACTGGCAGGCGTAAGCCTCACTTAAAAAGTAATTTAGGAAATAAATGTACTTCCCCTCGGGTGCAAATGAAAGAAAAAGTTGTGGTAAATAGCTAATGTCAGCGAAAGGTACCTTGGGGGAAACCCTAAGAGTCACTTCTTTCAAACCAGCAATAACTTCTGGAGCCATTGGTCCTGAGGCAGCAGCCGTCAACATTGTTTAAAAAAGCTCCCTGATGGTGTTCTCATTAATTAACTGCACTGTTTGTGGATTCTGGATGGATTCAGTTTATTCTCTGGAGAGTGTTTTTGGAAACTCAGTAATGCCTTGATGAGGAATTTCATCTTCAGGCCCTAAATTCCCAGGGTGGTGGTTTACTGGGACATATAGAAGATGAAGTGGAAAAGAGAATTTGTTACATAAAAATGATAATCAAAATATTTTAAATTCAGATGTAATTTTTGAAGATTCTCCCCACAGAGCAAAAAATTACCTGAAGCAAAGTTTGACTGACAGGCTGGTTGAACAAACACAACAAGACAAATGGCATGCAAAACAGAGAGGGAAGTATTTGTTGCTAATTACTTGAGAAAGCATTTCAATTAAGTTGTTTGCCAATTAATGCCTCATTTTTAATATTGTGTAAATATTTAAACATGTTTCATAAACTCTCCTTCTTATAGAAGAAAAAGACTATACAATTTAGAAGATTCTACGTGCCATTTTCATAAGTAAGTAAATAAATAAAAATTTATCTTGGTAGCTATTATACTTTAAAATGCTCTATCTACATAAACTTTTCTTCCATATTCTGCCACAAAGAGTGAATAAATACAGGCTACATATTATTTTGATCTTCCATTAAAATTGAAAATAACAAAGGACACAGAGGATACTATGTTTAATTTTAACCTTGTAGTCAAAAGCAAGAAAATAATTTTGGATGATTTACAGAAATTCAACAAATAGCAATGAATGCTTCTATCATCTTCATTCTAAAACCTCCAAAATGCTACCTAACCCAACGAATTCAAATGAAAGAGAAATACACAGAAGCAAAACCGAAAGGTTTTGCTGTTACCAAATGGGGGCTTAATTTGTAATATAAGATATTATGAATTTCACTAAGAACATCAATCTCAAGCATTTAGCTTTTGTTTTTCCTGCTTATTTTTTTCATCGGACTAATCACACTAATGCTGGTTGCCTACTTTAAATAGGTTTCATGAAACTTAGAATGAGAACAGATTATGTTTAGAATTTAACCAGAGGACTAAGAACACTCAGTCTTTCATCATCAGCGCATGACATTTATTTTTTTATCTAACTGAAATGTTGGGCCACATAGTAAATCACCCAAAGGGAAGGTCTGACATACCTGAGACACTAACCATCAGCACATTTGCCGGCCAGCCTGCAGGGTAATAATACGTTAGGCAGAGCAAGGGAAGGCTTATGTCAGAGACAAGGGGAAGGAACTACAGGGTGGGTTTCCTAATGTAAACTGTTTGATCCTTCAGAGGCCATGGGAGTAAGTAGGGCTAGTGACGTAAGTGAGTGGGAGAGGGGTAGGCACTGTGGGGCACTTAATGGGAAACCTGCATTTGAGTGAGAACTCAGGAACTGGAGCAGAGCACCAAGGGGCCCATGAGGCCCTCCAGCCCACGTGTACCCCATGAATAGATCACTGGCCCAGCATGAGGCAAAATTATGTCTGTTCCAAATGGAAGAGTTGAACAGTATGAACAAAAACACCACGCACTGTAGGAACTCAGCCAGGCAGACGATAGTTACTGAACTTGGGTCAGTTAGTGCTAGGACTGTGCAAGCCTTTTTGTTGCTGTCCAGATGAAAACGAAAAGTGAAAATAAACGGGAGCTTGGTCTCATGAAGAAGGTGATCGCTTACAGGTGAAGGCTACCACTTGCGGACACTGGTGACTTGGGGGAGGAATCACATAATGAAGGCCAGTGAAGGAGTCATGGGGCCACTTTCCTAGTGCCACGGTCCTCCCCAAATTTCCGTTTGCTTTCTGGGTGGTGACGGAATTAGTCTTTTGAGGTTCTGTAGATGTCAGCACTACGTACTCACCTTTACTGTCACTTTGTTTAGTTCCTAGATTCTAAAAATTTCTGTCATCTGGGACTTGTGGTTTAACTAGAAATCAACTTTCAAATTATCTTGAGACTATAGAGAAAAATGAGAGAGGAAGGAATGGAGGGAGGGAGGAAGGGAGAGAGAGAGAGGAAAGGCTCACTCCAAGGGCATTTTTCGTTCAAGTAGTGAACGGAGGAAAACCCTAGCATTACAGATCACAAGGCAGCTTCTGGCCATGAGGGAGGAACTGGCACTGGGTTTGCCTTTGTACGTAAGTAACTAAACACTGCACAAAAACATATGGCTGTGTTCAGACACTGCACAACAGCATGCGTGACCCCTGAGAATAGCCGCCCTGGCTTCTGGCCTGGAAGCATATGGCTGGTCAGCGATGCCACAGGGCACGGGCTGGGTCAGGAAGACAGAAGCTGGAGTGGGGGCAAGCTGAGACAGCTGGGACCTGTGATCACAGAACCACAGGGCCCGGCGAGTGGACCATGGAGAAAGAGCTCCAGAGATTCCCAGGGTCTCGAATTGAGTGGTTGAACACTCATCTGGGCACACACAGGGCAGACCTCCACCTGACAGCCCAGTGAGGGCAGGAGCTGTAGTATAAAGGAACAGCCTGCAGACCCCCCTCAGGGCTCAGAGGAGCTGGAGGGCAGAAACAGCCCGCATAGAGCATTGGGCCTAGCAGAGCAACATTTAGATGCAGAACTAACTACAACTCAGGGAAGCAGTGGGCTTTTACAACAACCAGATACAGTGACATAGTGTCATCTTCCTTTGTAACCAATGAATGGACTCTGAATATTTTGAGATTTCCATTATGATTGGCTCCCCCTAACTCTGATTTATTTAGATTTGCTTTAGTTTCCAAATACATGGTTTTGGGGGAATATATTTTCATTATTGTTTCCCGTTTTTTTAGAATTTTGTGACATCATGTTGGGGTCTAAAATGGAATCAATTTTTGTGATTATTCTAACTCTGCTTTAAAAAAAAAGTGTTATCTCTATTTTGGAAGTGTAGCATTATCTGTAGAATAATTCATTGGATTAAATTTGTAAATTAGGCTCTTCAGATCTATACTCTCACTGATTTTGGCTCTGGAGATACATTAAAGTCTACAACTATGAGTGAAGATTTGCTAATTTTTCCTTGTTCTTTTGACAAGTTTCACTTTGTATGTAAGAGGCAATGTTGCAATGAATGCAGGTTATGATTGTCATATTATCTTGGGGAAATATTTCTTTTACCATACCGTATTAAGTTCTGTTAGTACTGATATTATCAACTCACCAGTTTCCTTCTGTTTCGTATTTGCCTGGTATATCTAATTCTATCATTTTTTTCTGTCAAACACTCTGAGGAAAGAGTAAAGTTAGGAAAATATAATGGTGTTCCTTTCCAAACTTATCGCTGAATTATTAATAAAACCTAAAGCTTGAAGAAAAACAAGAACCATATCTTTGATCTTTAAACTTCCAAAACTTCTTTATAACTCGTCAGTCTTAGACATTATAGATTATCACTGTATGGTATGCATTGATGCTTGGATTCCAGTCCAATGTAAAACCTCCTCAAAGGAGAATATCACCCTACTTCACAACCTGGAATTCATCATTGTGATGACTGGCATGAGTTACCTCTGAAGTTTTGTCTTTGAATTTTTGCTTTTGTTATAGTTGTCTGGTTTCTTCCTTAAGCAGTAATAATAACTTTGAGGCTGTCTTAGTATTGATACTTCTGGTCCACCATCGCTTGTGTCTCACTTGTTTTAATCCTTTGTTATATTATCCTATTTTCTGAAGAACAAGTTTGTCCTGCTTACTGCTGATTTGATTTTAGAGTGCCTACTATACTTTTACATTGTAATTTTATGTGTTTTGCGTTAGTTGTATTTTTTCTTAGCTTGCTTATACCATTTTCATTCATTTTTTTTCCCTTTCCTCTTTCTTTTCTATGTGTGAGTTCCCATTTCATAAAGGATATATCTTATATCCTACTGAGCTTTCAAACAGTTTTGTGATTTTTTTTTCCCCTGATAGAAGAATTCTCTTCTTCCTCTGAGTCTTTCCATTTCTTTCATTCTATAGTTATTTTGAATCCCTTGCCTTGGGTTTATTACATTTTATGTGTGTTTGTATTTAATCTTTCTTTTTTACTCATAGCTATACAGATCTAATCTCTACCAGTAGGAAATTGATTAGCTAATTTTACAATGGTTTTATATCCTGCCCACTTGGTTGTTCATTAAATCCAATTCTCAGATCTCTTGTTAGAAAGCTGATTTATGTGTCCAGCCTCTAGGTCACTAATTTCGAGAGTTCACCACACCTTTACTAATACGGCTCTGATGCATTGAGATGGGACCTTGTATTCCAGTCTGTTGGTTCACATACTCTCAACAAAGGTCATACAAACCAACAGACCTTAAATTCAGCAGAAAGCACTCTCACTCTTACTGATTATGGTCCCTTAGTACATAAAAGATGCAGACTTCCCTGTGTACTGTTACTGGGCTCTTTTTTCCTTTTCTCATCTATTTGTGACCATATAATGAGTTCCCACTGCATTTTTTCAATACTTTTTTGTCTTAGAGAATAAGGTTGGTGTTGCTGTAGAAAAGCCTGAAGAATGAGGCTATTTGCCCAAAAATATAGGTCCAGAGGTTTGGAAAAGTGGCCCATGCTTCCAAGGGAAACACTTTAGAAGAGTTGGATAATGTCTGGGAATTTGCTGAGGGAAAAACAGTTGTGCTTTGAGGAGTTGTGTCTTCTTTGGGAGGATGTGAAGTTCTTGGAAGAAGGGGTCCACATTTGCCATCCAAGAGACTACTGAGGTAGGGGAGGTGGAAAGGGCTGGCACCTTCCCTAATTCCTCACATTTTATAAACTGCTCTAGTTATGCGAATGTCTGTGATCCCCCAAACATGTCATGAGCTCTCTTCTTCACATCTTTGCATATGTTTTGCTTTTGCCTAGAATACTTTCACTCTTCTCTCTCCTTACCTGGATAATCCTACTTATTACTCAGTTCTCAAATTAAATAGTCTCTTCCCCGGAAGACCTGCCTGACTCCTTTACCTTAATGACTAGAATGGATGGCCTTACACTTTGCTCCTAAAGCATCTTGCCGTGCTTTCATCATAGTGCTCATTGTCCTCAATGGTTACGGCTTGTCTGTGCCATCACGGAGGCATAGCTTTACAATCCCGGTATTCCTAGGTTCCTTTCATGCCAGTGGAACACAGGAAATGTTCAAGAAATAGCAAATATGTGAATGCACGAGCAAATCATGAATGAAGGAGTTTTGGGTGGTAATTGCCTGGATGGCTCAGCGGTGAAGGTTCCTGCCTCCCATGCGGGAGGCCCTGGTTTGATTCCTGTCCCACGTGGCCCCACATCCACCTGTGTGGAATGAAACCATGTCACAATTAATGATGTGTAGCTATGGAGACCACTCTGGGCCCTCCCCCTTCTCTCTCCCTCCTGGTAACAAAAAGTCTTAAAAAAAGAAAGAAAGAGTGAAAGAGAGACAGAAAGAAAGAAAGATTGTAAGAAAGAGTGAAAGAAAGAAAGAAAGGAAGAAAGAAAGAAAGAAAGAAAGAAAGAAAGAAAGAAAGAAAGAAAGAAAGAAAGAAAGAAAGAAAGAAAGAAAGAAAGAAAGAGGCGTATTTTAAAGTTTTAAACTCCTTTTACAACCCTGGGCACACAGTTTTGTCAAAAGCGGTATGGAGTTGGACTAGTCACCAACACTTTGAGCCTCAGTTTCCTTACTGACTATGCAGGAGTCCCCGCCTACCATGACTACCTCTGAAGTTTGCAAGGGGAGAAAACCACAGCGAACACAGAGAGCAGTTCTGTAAAGTAGGTGTGACTAGCAGAATAATGGCCCCTCAAAGACGTTCTCATCCTGGTGCCCCAAACCTGTGACTATGTTGGTTCTGCAGCAAAGGGGGCTTTGCAGGTGTGATTATGCGGAGGGTGTCTGGATGGGGAGATTGCCCAGGTGAGCCCCGTGTAATCGCATTTTCCCTTGTAAGGAAAAGAGGGACACAGGAAGGTCACAGAGCTGTGTTGCATTGCTGGCTCTGAAGCTAAAGCAAGGGACCACAAGCCAAAGTATGCAGGTGGCCTCTAGAAACTGGAAGAGGCAAGGAACAAATTTTGCCTAGAGACTCCAAGAAGGAATGGAATTCTGGTGACACCTTGACTTTGGGCCAGTAAGGCTCATTTTGTACCAGACCTATGAAACTGTAAGGTCATAAATCTATATTGTACCAAGCCACTACATTTGTGGTACATTGTTACTGCAGCAATAGGAATAGGAATTAGGACCAGGCCTGAGTTAATAGAAAGGCAAAAGTAAGTCGTTTATAGAAACTTTGGTGTTTGTAGTACACTTGTATTTTGGGAGGGGCTCCAAGAACGTGCTGATTTGCATGAAGGCCTTAAAGCCTACGCCTGCCAGCAGCTAGGCAGCTGCCGGTGATTTCCTTCAGCTTTTTATTGGCCAGAAGCTACCAAGAGACTCAATTAAGGCAGTTGCATTGCAAGTGCAAGTCACCCGCAGCATCGCCTCTGCTTTGATACACATAGACCGGTTAGAACTTGCTTCATATCAATTCTCTGTGCTGAGCCAGCGGTAGCTGCCAAACACCCAACAGCCAATCACAACAAATGATTCCGTGAATTTAAGGCCTTTGAAATACACGCATAAATGTACACTCATCGGAACATGTTTGGAATTGTTATGAACAGGAATATGCTTCTGAAGTAAGTTTAGTTAAATCTTTCAGCATACATCAGAACTCAGTAATAATATCTGCCCTCCCTTCTTTCCTTCCTTCTTTCCTTCCATCCTTTTTTTCTTTTTTCTTTCCTTCCTTCCTTCCTTCCTTCCTTCCTTCCTTGCTTCCTTTTATTTTTACAAAATAGTGTGTCAAAATAACTTGATTTTGCTGGTTGTTTTCTATTTCAAAAGCAGTTAGTCTAGCATGAAGAGGTTGGAAGCTAGGTTGCCAAGCTTACTAAGAACTTTAGACAACATTTGGATTTAAAGCAGAAGCAGAAATGCTAGACACACACAGCCTGCAATTCTAGTGGTAAAGGAGGGCGGAAGTCAGAGAATCAGATGCCGTGATGGTCCAACGACAGACAATCAACTGCAGGGATCTGGGATACATGTGCGGACATAAAAGCAAGCACAGTGGTTATCTGATGCATCATTCGCTAAGTGTTTTCTTCCTACCTGAGTCGTCAAAAATGTAACAGTCATGAATCATTTCTTAATCAGCTACCACCCCAAGAAACCCCCAAAATCAGATGTTAGTAAAAGAAAAGAAATAAAGAGCAGCTTCTCAACACAGGAAAACGAAACATTCTGTCATCTTTTCAGAAGAAATGTGTAATGGCTCAGAGAGTTAATAAAGACTCATAAGGCACTTGATTTCTATAGAAATATCAGCCTTGGCAGTTGCCCATGGACCCTACACTGTTGAGCAGCTTACCAGATTTAAAATAATGAACTCCTTACCAAGGGAGGAAAACCTTCATCCGTTCTTTATTTCTCTTTAGATGTGACTAAATATTGTTTCTAGAGCTACAGATAGCATAGCATGGTTCAGGGCAACGATTTTAGAGAGAGAGAGCAGCTAACTATTGAATCTATTCTTATTCACAATAAATGCTACATTGCTTTCTGAAAATACTACCAAAGCTTGATACAGAATTTTGCATTGATGACACTGGAATTCTAGATTTTGCTTAGACAAAGCAATCAGTACCTTATTAAGAAGACATATCATAATATTTTACCTGGCAGAAATTTTTCAAGGGAGAGGGGATTCGATGTACAAAATCAACTGAGAAGAATAAATACAGAAATTAACTCCCAGCCCACCATCCTTTATTCTGGGCCATCATACATTGTATTACATTTGCCCCTACTGAGTCACTTCTGAAAGTTTTTTGCATAATGGCATTTTAGCCATCACTGTAATGTCAACAAACAAGGCAGATTAATGCTTTCAGTCCTAGCTGTCTTGCACTCTGCTTATTAGAATTGTAGTCAGATCTTCATTAAAATGAATGGCATCTGATTCCATAAGGCAGTCACAACAGAGGCACCTTCTTGCTATGGTGTCACTCTGCAGATGACAATGGAGGCCATTATGAACGACACTCCACAATTCGTTACTTCCTGTCTCAAATTGTAGTTAATCTTTCATCCAAACTGTACACATGTGCAGTTTGAAGTGGCCTATCACAGCGAGTACCCAGTAATACTGCAAGCACATGGAGACTGACAGAAGGTAAATTGCTTGTCAGGAGGTCTGTATTTCAATTCACAGCATATTCCGAACACGTTGCGGTGAAAGCACGCCACAACAGCTGCTTTCATTGCTAACTACTTTTGATGTAAATGTCAATAAAGCTCCAGGCCCTTTCATATTTTTGGCCAAGAGCGTCCATCTTTCCCTATGCAGGCTGGCAGGTGGAGTTCCATTTATCTACTCTTAGGAACATGTCCTATAATAATGATGGCCCCTGGAGGCCATTTAGAGTGATTGAGAGCAGTGATTGGGACAATAGGCTGCTGAATTTCATTGCTGGAGTGGGTTGACAGGTGACTGCTTTTATACTCTCTCATCTGGTGGGGAAGGAAATAAAACACACACTTCCATCCAGTGCACAGCAATCACCTCCAGGTTGAAGAGCTCTACATATAGTTTATTCCATTCATTGAAAAAAAATTGAGAGCCCTGTTTATTAAACAATCAGAAATTCCCCAGCAGATCTGGGGTTTTTAAAGAGACAGCAACACCATTTATTTTCTGTACGATAACAGATAGGAGAATTAAGCAAACAATTTTGAATGGGATATGTATGCCTTTGAAGACCTTCCTGCTTCTTGCAAATGTCCCTTTTGGGATACCAGCTGTTCATGCCATATAACAAACTCTCTCTTTTAACTAATGCTCTGACGAAGATGACTGAAGCTTGACCTTTAGCAGCTGAAAGCTAGCAGATATATTAAAAATCAATTCAAGGATGCTACTTTTGAACACATTTGCATTCAAATATGTCCGAATGTTACAGCAATGAGTATAGAGCTTAACAGCGTATAGTAAAACCTCATATTTTTTATTCACAATGTTTATTGAGCATCTGCTATAGTCAAGATATTATATTTTTCACTAGGATTAGGGATACATACTAAAATTAAACAAAACACTCATATAGAAGTAGTAAGAATGATCTGAAATGAAAGGAAATTTAGTAAACCCTTGTATTTCTAGTGTTATAACATTTTCTTTTTTGTGTTTTTTATATTTTACATAATTTATTCTTAGAGTATTTCAGATAAAAATGATAATAAATATTGGGAAATATGTTCTTTCTTTCTTTACTGATATGTGTATGTAACTTACAAGTTCAGGTAAAACTGCTCTCAAGAAAGAAGTATAACTCCAAAGCTGGTGTTAGAATGATCTATTTTAATGCAATCTCAACCACTTCTCGAACTTTGGGAGAGTTAAATAACTTTTACTTAAACTTTATCAGCTTCAGTTTCTTCCTATGTTTACGAATACTAGCTAACATCTGCTGAGCACACAAGACATTGCAATTGCATCATTTGATTGAATTCTTACAAAAGCTCTTGGAGTTGGGTGTTTTATTATCCCATCTTACTGAGCGGGACAGAACATGGCTAGTAAACAAGCCAGGACTGGAACATGTGGAGACTCTTTCTAGAACCTACATTTGAAATTACTCTTCTAAATTATCTTTAGCATGATTAAAATAATACCTCACTGAATTATTGTGTGCCTGACATTTAGTAATGCTGGATAAAAATGTATTCTCTTCTCTCTTGGATTGAATCAGTAATCTAAGAGAAGTATCAAAAAAGCTTTTGAAAATCAGGGCAGGGTAGTAACCTTCTCACCTATGATATCTGGGTGCTTTTCATAGTTGGACTTAAAGACAAGTAAGAGTTAGGTGTTGTAAGGAAATTGTAAGCCAACATGATGGCAAAGCATGAGAAGAGAGGGGAAGGCATGACTGGGCTACTCAGGGTCGTGTGAGCCGTCTCCTGTCACTGCAAAGGGGGGGAACCTTGCTGTCTCAGAAGAGTCAGATTGAGATTTAAAGAGAGATCAACACAGACATAAATCTTTCTGCCATTTACCAGCCATGTGATTTATTTGATGCTCATTTTTCTTAGGAAAAAATTATCTCATAGAGTGTGATGAAGATAATTAGAATAACATACTAGAAAGCACTGAAGAACTCAAACATAAGGCCGTATAAGATATTTGAGCACTTGATCTCTGTCAGCTGTAAACTCCTAACTGTCATAATCAAGTCAATCTTAGTGTTACATCACCGTAGTGGCTAGTACAGAGTCCAGTAGCCTGTAAGTACTAAGCAATTATGTGTTGAGTGAATAAATGTTGCTTTAGATCAAGCTTGTCCAACCTGTGGCCTGCGGGTGGCCCACGGCCCAGGAAGGCTTTGAATGTGGCTCAACAACAAATTCATTAACTCTGAAAGCATTGAGTTGTTTTTTTGTTTTTTTGGTTGTTTTTTTAGCTCATCAGCTATTGTTAGTGTTAGTGTATTTTATGTGTGGCCCAAGACAATTCTCCTTCTTCCAGTGTGGCCCAGGGAAGCCCCCAAATTGGACACCCTTGCTTTAGACAATGCTATGTATCATTCTTTCCACATTATAGAAAAGAACACACACACTTTGTATAAGGACATGTGTGAACTGGATCAAATCATGGGTATTAGGATTAAATATGAAATTGGGATTCATATACATTTTTTTCATATGTTACTTTTTTTTTTTCCCAAAGCATGTCTTCCCCCAAGTGGGTGGTGGGAGATTGTGATCTCATCCACCAACAGGGTCCTAGGGATGGGAAGCATGGTTGTGATAACACCCTCCTGACCTCAAGCAGCCAACGGTGGGAAGCAATCCCCAGGACCCCATCTGGCTCCTGGCAGACTTCCAGCAGCCACCGGGCAGCTGCATACTGAGGCTCCCTGTGGAGGGCGGGGATCAGGGCGGACTCTGGCTTTTTATTTGATAGAAATGATCAGATTGGTTTACAAACACAACAAAGTCTAGCTATAGACCACTTAGAAGAGAAACAGCTTTCCAAAAGGATGAAGAGTATTTGATACCTAAGTTATAGAGAGTTAGCAGATAGATACCGACCAAAAGAAACATAGAGGAGTAACATGAGTCAAAATGACATCTAAGGTAGCATACCACCACCACCACCACCCGCCCCCCCCCCACTACCCCAAGGTTATTGTGTATCTTTCATGGCTTTATTTTTATATTTTTACTATTCATGTGTGTACGTATCCAAAATTATGTAGTGTTATCTGTGTGCTTAAAATTTTGCATAAATGGTAGTATCCTGTATCATTCTAATTCTTGAATTTTTTTGTCTTCACCCTCCATTAAGTTGCTTTTACATATACTACATATGTTACTACAGAGAGCTCTGGCTGTATATATTTTAACTGTTGTATAGTATTATATTCTATAAATACATTTACATTTTTCTATATCCCTGCTAGTGGGTGTTTATATGTTTTCATTTATAATAGTGCTACATTTTTGGACTCTCTTCTGTTTCACTGATCTTTTAATCTATTTATGTACAAATATCAGATTGTTTTCCTTTCTATTGATGTATAATTTAATATCTCCCAGGTCTGGTTTAGCTGCTCATTTTTGTTGTTGTTGTTGTTCTTAGAGTTTTCTTGGCTATTCTTGCATATTTATTTTAATATAAAATTTAGAATTAGTCTATCTAATTTCTTATATTATTATCCTGTTGGTAATTTTACTTGAATTGCATATAATTTTAAAATTAATTTTAGGGATAATTGACACATTTAGAATATTGAATCTGTATTTAAGAATAGGGCTTGCCTTTTTTTTTAATTGTTAAATTTATTGGGGTGACATTAGTTGGCAACATAGTTTTCAGGTGTACAATTCTACATTACATTATCTATGCATTGCATTATGTGCTCACCACCCAGTCAGCTCTCCCTTCATCACCACATATCTGGTGCACCCTCCCAACTCCCCCTCCCAATCTCCTTCCCCCCTTACCCTCAGGTAACCACCAAACTATTAAGGGTGTTCATAAGTTTTTGTTTCTTTGTTACTTTCAGTTTTATATTCCACCTATAAGTGAGGTCATATGTTTTCTGATTCTTTCAGTCTGACTAATTTCACTTAATAAAATGGTTTCAAGGTCCGTCCACATTGTCACAAATGACAGTATTTCATCTTTTCTTATCATTGAGTAGCATTCCATTGTGTAAATGTACCACAACTTATTTATCCAGTCATCTATCAAAAGACACTTTGGTTGTTTTCATGACTTGGCCACCAGGAACAGTACTGCGATGAACATTCGGGTACAGATATCTTCGCAGATTAAGGGCTTGCCTTTTTATTTGTTCAAGATTTATTTATGTTCTTTAGGTTCTTTAAATCATGGTAAGAAAATTTAATGAAACTTACTCTCTTAAAGCTTTAAGTGCTCAATTATAGACATAATGTTGTACAGGAGATCTCTAGAAGTTGTTCATCTTTTATAACTGAAACTTTATACCCATTAAATATCAATCTTTCACTTCTGTTTTCCCAGCCTTTGGCAACCATCATTCTACTCTGTTTCTAAGATTTTGACTATTAATATTTTAGATACCTCATATAAGGAGAATTTTGCAGTCTTTGTCCTTTTGTTACTGGTTTACTTCACTTAGCATAATGTCTCCTCCAATTCCATTTCTGTTGTCACATAAGGTAGAATTCCCTTTTTGTAAAGCCAAACATAGTCCACTGTGTGTGTATGTACTTTTATCTGTATATCTATATCTATATCTAGCTATCTAGCTAGCTAGTTAACTATACCACATTTTCTTCATCCTTTAACCTGTCAATGAACAATTAGGTTGTTTCCACCTCTTGGCTATTATGAATAATGATGCAATGAACATGAAATGCAAATATCACTTTGAGATCTTGATTTCAATTATTTTGGACATATGCCCCAAAGTGGAACTTCTGGATCATATGGCAATTCTATTTTTAAGTTTTTGAAGAATCATCGTACTGTTTTCTGCAATGGCTGCCAATTTTATGTTTTTGTCAACAGTGTACAAAGGTTCTAGTCATTCCACATCCTCACCAACATCTATCTTTTCAAATTATTATTATTAGAGTCATCCTAACAGGTGTGAAGTGATATCTCATTGTGGTGTTGATTACGTTTCCCTGCTAATTAGTGATGTTGCACACCTTTCATATACCTGTTGGCCATTTATATATCTTCTTTGGAGAAATACCTATTCAAATTCTTTGCCCATTTTTTAACCAGATGATGATGGTGATGATAATTTTCTATTGAGTTGTAGGAGGTTTTTGTCCATTTTGTATATTAATCCCCTATCAGGTATATGGTTTACAAATATTTTGTTCCGTTCTTTTCATTGCCCTTACTCTGTTTCTTATTTGTTTGTACTCTCTTGGTTGTTTTTCTTTTTTTGGAAATGTTCTTTATCATGCTTTTGGTGAGTTCATTATACCTTTGATGGTCTCTAATTAACTTTATTTCTGAAATTGTTTTTCTTCCTTTTCTTTCCTTTCTTTTTTCTTTCTTTTCTTTTTTCTTCATTTTTCTTCCTAAATTTAGTAAACTCTTATTTCACATCTTCCTACTTTTTGTCTATTTATTGTCTGAATTTTGTTTATGATTTATGATGGTTTCTTTCTATCACAATATTTTGTTTAATAACTTTTAATTTATATTAGAGTGTTATGCTTTTTTTAACTTCATGGCTTTTATTATTGAGAAATATTTTTGTAAACTAAAAGATTTTTGTTCTCATTTTCTGATTACTTCTTATAGTAGTTTCACATGGAAATTGGCTATTAGTTTTTATTCACTTAAGTTGTGTTGTTTTTCACCAAGAGTAATAAGTGTGAAGTTTTGGTAACTTACTCAGATTCATAATTTCAGAATATACTCTTTTGTTGATATAGTACAGGTTTTAGTCTTTCAAAATGGCATCTTTGGAGAGTAGGTCTATGTGTATTCTGATGTGATACTCTTTTGTTTCCATAGGGCCCATATCTTCTGAGGTTTACTTATTTATTGCTATTTATTCTCTAAGTCTCCAAAAGATTCCTCTCCTTTTCAAGCTGCCTTCCTTCACCCGAGAAGCACAACTACCTCTGCTCCTGTGTACTTTTAAAAATGTTCCTTTTAATTTTCCATTTGTATTAACTTGCTAGGGTTGTCATAACAAAGCACCACAGAGTGACTTAAAAAATAGCAATCTATTGTTTTACATTTCTGGAGGCTACAAAATCAAGAGAAAGGTATCAGCCCAGCCATACCACCTCTGAAATCACTAGGAAAGATCTTGTCAAGGCCTCTTTCGTAGCTTCTGATAGTTTCTTGGCTTGTGGCAACACAAGTCCAGTCTTCAGATGGCATTCTCCCTGTATGCTTGCCTTGTCTCAATATCTCTTTTTAAATAATGATACTCGTCCTGTTGGATTAAGGTCCAACCTAATGACACCTTAACTTAATCACCTACAAAGACCCTATTTTGAAATGAGATCATATTCACAGGTGCTAGATGGCAAGACTTCAACACCTTTATGAGGGACAAAATTCATCTCATAACACCAGTAGAGGACACTCACAACATCTCAGCGTATTTTGAGGGGAGATATTCTCCCACTCAAATTAGGATCCTTTCCTTCTGGGGATAGACTCTAGAAAACATTGTCCGCATTTCATTATTACTAATAGTGCCATACTATGCTAGACTCTCTTATCTTTGAAATAATGTTGTGTTCCAAACTTGATTTGCTCAATTCTGAGAATTTCTCCCATATATAGAGATATTAGTTTACAGTACTATTTCCTAGTTATGCCGTAGGTAGAAGTTCCAGTTGGTCTTATTTGCTCTTATTAAGCTGCATGATTTTTGAATGTGTAGAGAAATTCAAAATTCAGTGTCTAGTGTTATCGTATGGGAATGAGGAATCTGTCATAATGTATATAAAGATTATAATATAAAAATTCAAAACTTCTTTTTAAATTTATTTCAGTTAGATAACATTGGTTCATTGCATTCTATTCAATAAATTGAGCATTTGTTTTCATTGGAAACATAGGAGCTGTCATAACAAATTATAAAGCATGTGGTGGTCAAAGTCAAGTCAACACCGATGACTCAAGTAGCCCAATTAAGTACATCCCTAGCATGTAATTGGTTTCCAGCTTTGTTTATTTATTGGAAATCTAAGTGTGTGTATTATTAATTATTTGTTTTTCCTATCCATTGAGATATGACAGTGTACTCACTGAAATAGGACATGGAAGATGATTTCACAATGACTGGGAATTTAATAACTTGTAAGTTAACTAAAATAATATCATTTCTAGGTTATTCCACTGCTTAATTTGAAGTGAATATTGGACTAACTAAATTGTTGGGAGATCAATAGAGATAGTATCCATTTTCCTCATGGCTCTTTTTGATGCCTGGATCAGACTTTCTCTTGGACCAACAGACTCTAACACCTCTTCTGGAATTGATTCCAACTGATGATGAGCTACATCTGGCCTGTGAAATGAAAATAGCAAAACCTTTGATTGAGTCCAAGTTAAGTGGATCTACATCATCTGCTCAGTCAACTTTTGCCAAGATGAATGATGCTGTGTCAGTATTCCATAATTTCAGAGGTGGATTTCCCCTTTAAAAAAAACAACAAAGTGTTTTCCTCTACATAGGCAATGAAAAACAAAAAACAAAACAAAAAAAAACCTGCTGTGTGAAAATGCATTTTGGCTTCCTATATATTTGGAAACCAAAGCCCTAAAGTAATCATATTTGAATCTTTTTTTATTTCTCTTGGATTCCTGCCATCCTAGCCCTTATCAAGTTGCACAAGAGGGCATTATAAATGTGAAAGATCTACAGAAGTGATTCATTTTCTAGCATACTAGTATGAGAAGAGTCTAAACAGGAACAAGAATGTGATGGAAAAAAAGAGAACCAATAACTTTTAGAACAGGGGTGTTCAATCTTTTGGCTTCCCTCAGCCATATTGGAAGAATTGTCTTGGGCCACACATAAAATACACTAACACTAACAATAGCTGATGAGCTTTAAAAAAAATCACAAAACTCTCATAATGTTTTAAGAATGTTTATGAATTTGTGTTGGACCACATTCAAAGCTGCTGTGGGCCACATGCAGCCCCTCGGCTGCACGTTGGACAAGCTTATTTTAGAAGCTGAGTGTTGCTCTGTTGTTTTAACTCCAGCTCAGATTTCAAACTACTTTTTCCAGAAGGAACACAAATGGAGGCAATAAGCAGAGCGATAAAGGCAAAAACCTTGAAGTTTATTTTACAGATTTGTCCAATTTGCCACATAGAAGAGAAATAAACATAGGAAACAAATGAATTGAAATAGGGTTTTGTTTGTTTGTTTGTTTTTAAACTTGAGAAATCACCCAGCCATGGGATAGTGGCTGTGGCGGAAGCTACAGTTCAAATTCTGATGTCTGAAGCCCATTCCAGGCCTACCTGATTTCCACAAAGAAAGAAAGAGGTCTGGAATTTTGATGTTAGCATTGCTAAAACATCATAGCAAGAATACTTGGGAAACTTTAATAGAATGTATTATAGTATCAGGTTTACTGGTACAACCCTTATACCCTTAGGTCCTGCCAATGATGTCATATTTACATTAATTTCTAAGTTCTGTCTACATGGTAACCCCATCAGACTAACTTTAGGCTTACATCTCTATTAGTATTTCTAGATTATTTATGGAACATTGGGCATATCCATATCAATTTCTATTGCCAAGCTATGATCTTCTGTGTATACCTGGAACCTATGTAATTTTTACCAACCAATGTCACCCCAATAAATTTAACATAAAAAACAAAGATACGGTCTTCCATTGCCAAGGCAAGATTTTGCTTTCTAATTTTGTGCTCTTGTATAGTTCTCTAAAAGGTCTCTAATGTCATTTTTCTCTTTTTCTTCCTCAGTTAATTTTACCATTAGGCAGAATACACAGGATTCTTTGGTTGTCTTATAAAGACTGAGCTGTCACAGGAACATTTAATTCTAAATAGCTCCTTCTGTCACTTGCATTAATTTAACTGAGTTCACTTGTATCCATTTTCTTAATCCCTATCTGTACTGCAATAAATTATCTAACAATAAATAAGTAAAGATAGACCTGAGAAGTCAATGTGCTAGGCTGAAAACAGGAACTAGCTAAAGAGCTATATGCTGAGATTAATTTGGAGTTGGAAAGTGTAAAAATGAATTAAAAATACATAAATTACATATATAAATAAAAACTATAACATATTGCTAAATTCATATAAAAATTGTATAACTTTATTTTTAAAGTAATGATTTAATTTGAGAAATACAAAATAACCATCGGGGCCAATGAAAAGCAGAATTTTCAATGCCAAAATTATGAGGGCTGCCTGGAAAAATCCAGCCAAAAGTCACTCTGTCTTTTATACTACATGACTGGATATTTTCTGTACAGTACTCAAAGACCCAGTGTTATGGAGGATAAATTTGAAAAGTTTTCTCAGAACTCAGAGAAAATGTCCAAAAAAACCCCAAAAATGATGGGATAATTTTTTCAGATACAGTCTGAAGATTGAGTATACAAATAATGTTTCTGAAGAAGAAAAGATAAACAAAATACCAGTAATTATGGCACAATACTGAATTTTTCTTGAGCTAAAGGAAGACAAAGTATACAAATTGAAAGTCCCCATCATTCCTACTGAAATTTTTGGATTGCCAGGAAAGTGAAAACAAACATTCACATATTTTCCTTAAAAATATGATGTGGGGAAACTGGGGTGGCTCAGTGGGTTGAGCACTTGCTTTGCAGTGCCAGGGATTGAGGATCGAGTCCTGGCCCATGTGGAGCCATGTACTGAACTTCGGTGTGCTTCTCATGCAGGAGGTCCCCAATTTGATTCTCACCTCCCCCGCCTGCCTCCCCCTGGTTTAGCCCCTGATTTAAGATGGCGTGCCTATCACATGGGAGGCTTGCAGCCCAGTTCCTGCCCTGCGTGACCTCCACCCACCTGTGTGGAACAAAACAATGCTGAAAACTGATGACATACAACTATGGCAACTGCTCTGGGACCTCCCCCTTCTCTCTGCCTCTGTTTCTGTCTCTCTCTGTCTGTGTCAAAAACAATCAATAAATATTTAAAAAATATGATGTGACGGTACCCTTCTACTAATAAACAATAAATAAAAGTTAAATAATAAAAATGGGAGAGGACATACACGATGGTGAAGCAGATAAACACTGTGCTTGCCTCATCCTGTGAACATATCAAAATTACAACCAAATTATAGAACAATCAACCTGGAGAACCATCTGAAGTCTAGCTGAACAGAAGTTTTATAACTAAGATATAAAAAAGAAGCCATGTCCCAACCAGTAGGAAGTGCGGAGATGTGAACTGGGCTGGTCCCAAATCTCAAAGTGTTGGCTGAAAATTGAGAGGGACATCTTGGCCATGGAGGTTTTCCCTGGAGGAACAAGGAACCCCAGCAGCACATCAGGCTCCTGAACTGGGAGTACTGGTGCCAGGAAGTGGAGCCCCCACAACATTTGGCTGTGAAAAGCAGTGGGGATTCTGACTGTCCAGGTGAGACAGAGGCTGCAGGAGACCCAGGTTCTCTTAAAGGGCCTACACACAGACTTACTCTCAGGCACTCACCCTCAGCTCCAGTGAAGAAGCAGTGACTCAGGGGCATCAGAGACATTCAGGGAAAGGCTGAGTTGTATAACTTTGGGGTGAGGAATGGAGGGACAGTTGTCATTTTTCCTGTATAGGGTCCTCCTCCCATGCAGCCAGCAGGCAGGTGCTGTCTCTTCTGTGTTGGAGACCCAACTCTGCCCATGGCCAAATTTCAATCTAAATTGGTATGGTGAGCTCTGCTTGCTCTATCCTGATGACTCACCGAAACTCTGACACACCCAACTCTGACCACATAAGGCTTTATCAGCAGCTGAACCTCACAGAAGCCAGAAGGTGGCAGCAGGCCCTGTAGCTTCCTGGCTCTTTGTGGAGCTAACACAAACTTGGTACTAGTGTCAATCTGCACTGGTTCACAATGTGGCCCCTCCCATGTGCCTCCAGGGCCAGCACAGGCAGTGGCCAATTGTGTTTTGCTCTTTAGCTCCTACCAGGTGTCCCCAGCTGGTCACATGCAGTGGTTGACCTGGGTCTACACTGGAGCCCCTCACGAGAGACCCCAGAAACATAACTGGAGGTTGGCTTCAGACCACAGCAAAGCACCACCCAATTAGCCCCACAAGTGGCATTTCTGAAGGGTGATCTCAACAGGCACCAGAGCCTGCTGGGGCCAATCATGCCCCATGAGGGAACCCTCTGCACAGCAACCCCTAAGCTGTGGATGTGGCCAAACCCCACAGCCAATCAGCCTGAGGGTCAGTACCACCCACTGACATGCCAATAACAAGGCTCAACTATAATAGAAGAGTACACACAACCCATACAATGGATACTCCAGGAGAACCGAGCACTGGTGACCAGAGAGACTGAGCCACTGGACCCCACAGGGCACCCACTACTAAGGTCATCTAGCAAGACTGGGAGACTTAGCAGATCTACCTAATACACAGAAACAAACACAGAGAGGCAGCCAAAATGAGGAAACAAAGAAATACATTACAAATGAAAGAACAGGAGAAAACTTCAGAGAAAGAACTAAACAAAATGGAGGCAAGCAACCTGCTAGAGACAGAGTTCAAAACACTGGTTACAAGGATGCTCAAGAAACTTAGAACTTCAACACAGAGCAAGCACAAAAAGGGACATCGAAACCATATAAAAGAACCAGTCAGAAATAAAGAACGCCATAGCTGAAATAGAGAACGCACCAGAAGAAATCACCAGCAGACCAGATAAAGCAGAGGACTGAACCCTCAATTTAAAAGACAAAGTAGGGGAAGCCGGGATGGCTCAGTGAGTTAAACGCTTGCTTTGCAGCTCTGGAGACTGAGGATTGAATCCCAGCCCCAGCCTGTCTGGACTCATATGCTGAACTGGGGTGTGCTTCCCATGAAGGGAGCACCCAGTTCAGTTCTCAACACTCCCCCGCCCCCCACAGTTTGGCCCCTGGGTTAAGGGGGCATGCCTGCCATGTGGGAGTCCCCCAGCCCAGTTCCTGCCCTGTGTGGCCCCCGCCCACCTGTGTAAAACAAAACCTTGTCAAAAACTGATGACGTACAACCATGGAGACTGCTCTGGGACCCTCCCCCTTCTCTCTCTCTCTCTGTTTCTCTCTGTCTTTGTCAAAAAATTTTTTTATGAATAGTGGCAGACATGTTTCTATTAGGAAAGCAGAATGACCTTGTATGGTTGGTTTTCAGCCCTCCTCCTTGGAGATTGTGGGATTTCATAGCTACCCTGAGACAATTCTGGACTTAGAAGACAAAAGAATGTGGAAAATAAGGCACAAAGCTCAATACCTTGTAGATAAGCAATAAATCCAAACAACTATAGTTCAAAAACAAAACAAAATGAATAAATGCTTCATTGACATAAGGTCTGAAAAATTATAAAAGTAAGTTGATTGACCTTTTCTGAGGATCAGTTTTCTCATCTAAAAAATGGGTTCGTATTACCTAGGGTTATCTTATGAATTTTCTTGTATATAGAATGTCAAATACATAGTATAACACAGATATCAAATAACTACTGGCATCCTGTCTAGCTCCCCTACATTTAAGATTAAATTGCTACTTCTAACAGTGACCAGGTTATATACTTTGAGTCACCCTCTTTCTCTCAACCGGTTATTTCATGCGTCATCCCTATATGCTCCAAAAATAATACATTTTCATTTTTTGTCTAACCTAAAAGAAAAACACCTGGCAAAACTAAATCAGAAAAGCATAGCAATGCCAGGCACAAATGGCTGTTAGATCAGCTATAGTTTGGAATAGTCTGCATTATCTAGCTACACAGAGGACCAGGAACTGACTTCCTGCATATTGTTGCCTGATACAGAAAAATTCTCTTTAGTTTTGAGCTGCTGCACCAGTAAAGTATCCGGATACTCTCTTTTTGAGAACATTCAAATTCACTTAAAAAAAAAAAAGATCTCATTGCATCTGGTTTAATTGGCAGGGAAAAATTCACATGCAAATACATATGTTGATTCTCAGTATCCCTGTACCAAAAACATATGTGCATGACACCAAAGCAATGAGAAGTGATAAAGGGATGTGTCACCTTCTGCCACTGTGATACCCATTGATCTACACCTGACATTGTCTATATTGTGTACAGAGCAGGCTGTGGTGGTAGAAAGGATGAGCAATGGGGAGAGATGAACATAGGAAAGAAAAAAAGGAATTGTACTATTTTTTCAAGAACTTTTCCCCCAGAGAAAACCTCACTCCTGCAAATATAGGGATGCTAACCTTTATATTCACGTATATCCAGCTTAGAATATTAATGGGAGACCAGTTGTCCTTAAACATTCACGTGTATATGGAAACACTGTCTTTTTTATTTTTTAGTGTCTTTGTCAATACATTGTAGAGTTGTTTTGCTATTAATTTGCTAAAAAAGAAACACCATTTTTACAGAAGCCTTGCATGCTTAGTCTCTACATAAGTGGGTCATTATACAATCTGCATTTGGAGTTTGATTAACAAGTATACATTATAATATTAAAATTTAAATAGGAGTGGAATAGGAATATTGAGTGCTCAAGATTCATCAGTGCAGAAAATGCACAACCAACACTTAGAAGTGATGCTAACAGGTAACATAATGGTGTTTTGATTGGAAAATTTCTCCACAGTATTTATCTATAAAACAAAGATTAAAAATCTTTCATCATTTCTTCAGTGAGTTGCTGCTTTGCTTTTCAATTCGCTAATGTGATACTCTTTAGATGAGTATTTATCTACATGACACCAAACATACAGATACAAACCAAAACATTCAGTCAATCATTCAGCTATTTGTTAATATACAAGGGCTGTCCAGAAAGTATCCAGCCGTATAACCATTCTCATTATATTCACAATGGCAGGATTTTTTTCCAGACAGCCCTCATACATCTTGGCATCACTTAGAAAAAAGTAAATGAAAATAATTAACTAGATTTTTAAATTATTACTGATATTTGGCAATATTTAGGTATAGTCATAGTTACGAGAAAAGCTTGGCCTGATTAATAATTGCCTTTTCTTTTATTTGATACTTGATAATCTAAGCTTTTTATTCTGATCTATTTATTTCTTCGTGACTGTTAAGTTACAAGCTTTATTTTCTTTGGCTATTGAGCCCTGACCTAAATTTATTTCCATCAGTGTTTTTATTCTCCTTACTCATTTTAGCTTCCCTAGATAGGGAACATGAATATATTTTCTACACATTTGGTGACATTTTTTAACTGTTTAATTCATTCTAAGATAAAATGAATTGATATTATTTAAGTTCCTAAAATAAATATGAAACCAGACAGACAGTTCAAAATTTTAAATTTCAATCAAGATCAAAAGACGTTAGAGAAAGGGCAGAGATAAATGAACCAGGGATTTGGGAGGAGTGAGTTACTCTAATCAGGTACCAAGTTCCTAAGAGTGAAAGACAAAAGCAAAGGCTGAATTGAGGGTGAGGAGTTGGACAATACTCCCCACAAACCAAAAATCACACAATTCCACGTAGGCCAATGGCCCTCAACCTTTTGTTTTTCTGCCGTAACATAACCGAGGACTTCACCACACTCTCACCAGTAACTTTATTACAGAAAGGTGTGTTGTGTGTCTCCCCAGCCCACCTTCAACACCACCTCAGGAAATATTTATGTTTAAGAGAAAGAACTTATCTAGACCCTCACTTCTTTATGGAACTTAAGGCATACATTAGTACTGTCCAAGTATTTTCCTCTGCTTTCTGACGATTTAATTCAAAACAGTGACAAAGCTTCCAGAAGCCGATGCCCATTATGTATCAAACATTTCCTCTGTGCCAGACCAGCTGAGCACGTCTCATGCATCGTCTCATTTGATTTCCACTATGTCTTTGTGAGTGATCAGCCAGGTTTTGAAGAGATCCAGAAACAGGCCCAAGGCCACAAGCTAGAATCAGGTAAACGGTAGTGACGACACATGAATCCAAGACTCTGCATGCCTGTGAACGTCCTGGGCTCCAACTCCAGATTCTGACTCCAGAGGATTACAGGGGGCCTTTGGAGCCTGCATTCTGCAGATCTCTGTGGAGTCTTGAGTGTGGTTCAAGTAGGGCCAATACTCAAGAATACTCACCCCCGTACCCTTGCTAACTCTCACTCTAAAAAGATCGCTTTCACCCAGAAGGCCCTACAATGTTCCCATGTGTTTCCAAAATAGAAATTGTATCTCTTATTGAGCTCACTTAAAAAATATTTTGATAATAATAATAGTAGCTGCTGCTTAGAGAGCTCTCTTAAGTGCAGTAACATTCTAAGTATTTTATGTCTGTTGTATCCTCAAACAGCTTATCAGTTAGGTACTACTATTATTTCTATATATCAGATTAGGAAATGAGAGAAGGAATAGAATTTGAACAATAGTTCAGCTTCAGAGACTATGTTTTTCTATCCGTACACACACAGCACTATTTCTGGAAGTCTTTTTGGCTGGAAAATGAGTAGACTGTCAGGACTTTATGGAACTTATAAGCTTTCCTTTGGAGTACGCTTAGTGACATAATAATTTCTACCAGAACAGGCCACCAGACATCGGACAATTATTGTTCAGAGGGTGCTTCAAGGCCAAGTTCAGGAGGAACAACAGGAAAATAGTGCAGCAGCGTGCAGAACACTGTAAACATCAAAACATCTCCCTAACTTATTCATAAAATTTATGGTAGTCAGAGATCAGGAACTACTTCAGTCTCAGCCACAAAGTTTGTTCTTTTGCAGGGTGGAATAAAACTCTTAGGACTTGGACTAAATTTGAAAGAGCCAAGAAAGAAAATTTTTCCTCAAGCAAAATTAGTATAGTCAATCTTATTAGCATTTTCATTTTCACTGAAACTTAGTTAAATGATAAAATATCTTACACCATTAAGTGAGTTGCAAATCGATATTTAATGCCAACTTTGCTAAAATGTTGCTCTAGGCTAGGCAAGCTTGTGCAACCTGCGGCCCATAGGCTGAAGCTTTGAAGGTGGCCCAACCTGAATTAGTAAACATTTTAAAAACGTTATGAGATTTTTTTCGCCACTGTTTTTGTTTTCCTTTATTGTTTTTAGTTCATCAGCTCTCATTGGTGTTAGTGTATTTTATGTGTGTCCCAGGGAAGCCAAAGTCTGGACAGTCCTGCCTAGGGTTTCTCTCTTCTTTTAGCTATACTCACTTCTTTATCCTGCCAACATTCGACCACTGGATCTGTTAAAGAACGTCTAATTTACATTTGAATCCTCAGAAACAAGAAGGTGTTGGTATAAAACAGAAACTCCATAGTCGTTTATTGAATTATATTAAATGTCCACAGTACAGCTTACCCCATGATAATAAAAACAAAAGGTAGATACGAAAATGTATATTCTCTGCTCTCAAGTTGGGTACAGTCCACTTTGATCTCAAACATTTTCATCAGGCTATGTTGCAGGATGCTGGCCTCTCAATTTTCAAATGACTGATTATGAGAATAAATGATTGGATAAAGAACTCAGTTCTTGAATCTACAATGGAATTTTGAAGAGCCTCCGGTTCAGAAGCTTACAAACTATTTTCTAGTGAACAAGCCTTTTTTCAAAGAAAATTTTATATGGAAACACAATTTTAGTCAGCTGAGTATGGCTGAAAGCAATTCTTGCCCTAGGTCTCTGCTGAGCTTCACTACTTAAGCCAAATTTTCTCGTTGTAAAATTGAAAAGAGTGAGGCCAAGAGATTAAGAAATTGACTTCCCAAGCTTATATTGCAAGTTAGGTACAGAGTTGAAAATAGAATCCACATATATGTACCTCCCAATTCTATTTTCAGAACTCAGGCTGGTTGGGAGAATAGTAAAGCTCAAAATAGGGCCAAGCATGGGAAGGTCAGGGTGACATCTGAGAGTCACACTGGCCATTAGCATGAAGAGGCCAAACTGATGAAGGGACCATTCCCAGGACAAGAGGCCCAGGTATGATCTGAGAAGAGGTTGCCAGGCGTGGAGACTTCTTTTGCAACTTAGGAGCATGTGCAAGAGGTTCAATTTTCAATGACTGAAAACTGCCTTTTATGAAAGCAATCTATAGGCAGCCTGTGGTCAGAGTCACATTAAGTCCAAAATCCAATACTGTTCAGGTTGTGTGCATCAGGGGTACAAGTCCTAAAGGGTACAGGTTCCTAAATGGTAGGACTTAGCCCCAGAGAGGTGTTCCTCCTTTTGATCTGCATGTGGGAATCTAATTCTGCAGTTTCTATTAAGGAACGGTGGCCTTAGCTGTCTTCTGCTCGACATCTTTTAACTTGTATGCTCCTTTTAGACTTTGAACTGATATATTTCCTCTAACTTGCCTTTAATTTCTGCCCTTTCCCTTTATCTTTCTAATTCCCATATGTCAAAAGAGGGCTACTGTTTAACCTTGCAAAATGCTCCAAATGTTATCACTGTCTCATTGGATATTTTTCAGAATAAAATTGATCTCAACAACAACAACAACAGGGAAAGCTGGGATGGCTCATCTGGTAAAGCGCTGGCTTTGAAGCCCTAAGGACCGAGGATCGAATCCCGGCCCTGGCCCATGCGGACCCACATGCTGAACTGGGGCGTGCCCCCAGTTCAGTTCTTGCCGGGACCTATGCTGGAGGCTCCTGGCCCAGTTCCTGCCCTGTGCAGCCCTGTGCCCGCCTGTGGAGTGAAACTATATGGAAAACCAATGTCAACTATGGAGACTGCTCTGGGCCCTCCCCCTTCTCTCTGTCTCTCTCTGCCTCTGTTTCTCTCTGTCAAAAGTCAATAAAATAAATCTTAAAAACAAACAAACAAACAAACAAAAAACAACAACAACAACAACAAAAGAAAGAAATACAGGAAAAAAGAAAAGTATGGTCAAATTAGGAATCCTGATTTTTATTTTAATGCTTGAAGATTGAGCACTTTCCGATTTTCCAGTTTTAATATATTCTAAGCCTCTGACAGCTGGAGAAATGGCTCCTGATGCACAACAATTTGTTTAATGATAATGATATTCAGGAGTCAAAGACTGCTCCAGAGTCACTGAAGGCTCTTCTTTCTGTAGCTGATTGAGTTGCCCTTCCAAATCAGGGTTCAGGCCACTGGCATGGCAATTTCAGAAAAAAAGAACATCTGCTTGCCACATACCTGGCTGTGGATGTATGCTGAAATTTAATTTCTACTGCTGCCAAACTCTTGGCCTTCAAAACACAAACACTGTTCCTGAAACACAGGGTTTTGTGGTTCAGTTTCATGACTATTTCTCCCCCCTTCCCGCCCCTCAAAATGGCCCACTGATTAGGAAATCTTATTTATATTGTATACATTAAAGATTTTAAAATACAAAGGGTATCCACAGGGACATACACCCCCTTAATGAAATTCAAACAGTGATCGGTTTTATATGCAAAATATCTTTTCCATCTCTATCCAACAGTGATTCATTCTCTTTTTACATTTTTCTTTGCTGGCTAACATGACAATGTCTTATTCTCTCAGAACAAGTCCTCCCCTGCCCCACTTTCCTTTATATATACAAATATATGTCAACTACTTTCACCCTGCAAGCCACAGGCTGGTTTTAAAAAAATATTCGAACTAGTACACCTATACGCATCAGCCACTGCAAACACAAGTAGAGCGGCCCTACATATTGCGTTGGATCATTTCTTTCTGTAATGTGCTGTTCATCCGGATGCTTTGCATGTGTTGATTAAATAGACACTTTCCACTACCCGGGGAGCCAGAACCCTCACAGCTGACCAGTGTCATCTGGTCCCAGGAGACTGCAGCACTCCAGAGGGGCCCTGTCACACGGTCTACCTGCTTCGGCTTGTCTTAGCAACAATGATCACCATATGTGAAGCTACAGAAAAACAGATGCTGTTTTTCCATTTGTAAAATCAAGTTGTTGGAAAGTAGTCAGGTTTCCAATGTAGGAAAGCTCATCTAATCAACCTACGGAGACAGTGTGAGCTTTCTCAGAAATATTTGACAACATTCCCTAGGATTGGTGACTAGAAACATATATGAAATCATAGTTCCAAATGATAATCCTTTTCCCATATGTGGTTGATGATATCTGTTTTGAGGGCTGAAAATGGAGTCTCTAGCTTTCTTAAACAAAGGAAACATGTAACCCAGTTTTCTGCTGCAAAAAAAGTGGGGGGTAGATTTACTGTAGCGTCTTATTATCTCAGTCATAAGTATCAAGAATTAGTCCTTCCTGGTAACCAGGAGCAGGAAAATAAGAGATTCACAATTCCCTTCCTATCGATTCAAAGGTAAAATTTCCACAAAAACCCACTATGTGTCCTGTGATCCACTCCCACCTCACTCTTACAGGACTGACATTACCTGCCATGTGTGCAACAAAATACTTTATCTGTTTGGAAAGTTCTTCTTCAGTCATAGAATTTGACCTGCTCCTCAGCCAGTGCCCTTAGCAAAGTAGCATATGAAACTGATGAGCTAAAATGCAGTACATACCATATCAGAAAGAAATGAAATGCTGGAGAAATAGAGTCGTTTACATACCTGATCGACTGAGTATATTAATTTATCTGTGATTATTACAATTTTAGTTTTTCTGATTTGTAGGAAGACATGTAGGCAAACTTAAATATGAGAAATATAAAGTTCACATCAAAAAACAGGCTTCTCATCCAGTTTCCATCATTACTACTATTAGTAGTAATCATTGATTACTATTACAGCCTTGATTCTATTACATCATTACATCATTGATTCTATTACAGCCTTTTAACTTTTTTTGTCTATAAAATGTAAGTAATATACACCACAAAGCTGTCATAATAAGAAATACAATGATCTTTAAGAACTAAAAGTCTACAGAATGCCCAGGTATGAATAACCTTTGCTTTTCCTCACTCATGAGTTTGTCCTAGATACCCTGGTATTCTGATATAGGAGATACAACTTCCAGAAACATCTCCCTGAGATGCCTAAAGTATAAAATGCATAATTAGCTCATTAGTGTAAAAATATTATACCGTATTTCCCAGCGTATAAGACGACCGGGCGTATAAGACGACCCCCTAATTTTACAGTTAAAACATAGGTTTAGGCCTGTATTCGCTGTATAAGACTACCCCCCACTTCCGAGGCTGTAGTCTTATACAGCGAATATACGGTAGATATAAGATTTGCTATTTGATTTAAAGGCAAAGACATTGTGCCTACTCAGAGTAATTCATGAGTTA
>PVKE010003740.1:0-24958 GCA_004027555.1 Craseonycteris thonglongyai
AAGTTCTTTTTCATTCCCCTTGTACTTACCTTGTCAATGTATTTCTTAAAAGATGTTAGGTGTATAATGGAATCTTCTCATAGGGATATCATATGGCAGTTATAGGACAAAGAAAGCCCCATGATTGGTTTTGAGTGGTGTTTCTCCTAAATAAATAGGATATTTCTAATATCAGTCATTGGTGGTGGCAGAGCAGAAGAAAATGTGACATTGAAGGCAGTAGTTTAAGGAGTTTAACTTGGGGACAATATGTGAATAATTTGGAATGTGAAAACACAAGACAGGAAGACCATTTGAATGGCTTGGGTACAGGCAGTGGGATTAGAAGTTAAGTAACGTGTGCTGGAAGTGTGATTATAGGGAATCAGTAAAATCTACTCTCTCTTATCTTCCAGTCAGTGATTTGATAAAAAGAGGATAAACATATGGATTGAATGAAATAATTCAATATAAAGTACCTGGCTCAGGGGAGGAGTGATTTTGAAATTGAGAGACATTTGCTAAAGGTGTGATTATTAAAGAATCAGTAAAATCAAATATTTCTCATCTTCCATTAACTGATTAAATACAAAGGTAGTTCATGTATGAATTCGATGAAGTAATTCACTTGGAATACTTGGCCCAGAAAAGGAGTGGTTTTGAACGCAATATGTATGGCATATTCCAGTTCTGCCAATAATAGCTAGATGGCAGAAATTAACCTTTGAATTCATCATTATCATGAAGATGATAATACATTGTATGCACTTCAGAGCTTGTACTATAAAGATTATGTGAGATAATGCGTGGAAATCATTGAGAACATTGCCTGAAATCTTGTAAGTACTCAATAAATGAATATAGTAAATGTTTATCCAATATGTGCATTCAAGAAGAGAAATCAAAGTTAACCTTGAGATATTGTATATTTGTCACTGGAGTAATAAAGGTCTATTAAGGAAGTCAGGTGAGGAGTTGGTTTTGAGTTGAGAGTTGGCATGAGGTCAGTTTTACATGCCCAGCATTTGAGCTAAAGACAGCTCACATCAAAGTAAAATGTTTAGTGGGTGTTTGGAGAAAACAGCTGGTATCTGAGAGACCAATGTAAGGTGTGCTGATTTGGAAATCTGAGTAAAGTGAGAATTTTCAGAAATTTTCTCTATCAGCACTTTTAGTCATTGTTGGTTATTGGTTGCTTTTCTAACATTCTTTGGGCCTACGAGAGGCCACAGGACATACTTTAGGCCAATGAAAATGTATTAGTCAGCTGCTGCCACCACAGTGCTGTGTAACAATCACCCCCAAAACACAATGGCTCATATCAGGTTTGTTTTTTTTTTTAAATCAGGGATCTATGGGCCTATAGCAACATGAGTGTGATTTGTCTGGTCCAAAGTGGGTTGAGTCCCCCAAGCCTCAGACTGAATCTATATCTTTCTCAGGTATCTTTCATCCTCCTTGGACTAGAGACTTCCTCCTATTCTCCTTTTGCTGAATACTTAATGACAAGAGGGCAAGGTTAATTGTGAAAGCTCATACCACACCCCCTCACCCCAACATTCCATTGGCCAACGAAGCTGTATGGCCAGAACCCAAGATCCACTCACTGTGAAACTATAGTAGGGATGTAAATTTTAATACTACTGAAGGGGAATAAGAAATCGGGGTAACGATTCACTCTACCACAGAGACAAAAGGAAATCTGTTGGAAGCAGGAGTTTTTGAGAAAGCTTGCATGGTCATGAAAAGAGACAGAAGCAGCTGACATGGCTTCTGGGCTCTGCTTCCTGGATCCTGTGTGGACTTATTGACTGGTCCCATGGCACCCTTCTTGCGGTCATGATGAAAAGGCCAAGAGCATCATGGACCTACTCCTGTGTAACTGTCCAGCCACTCAAGCAAGGGCTATCAACTGCCTGTCTACAGATTTACTGAGTTTTAAGCCCTGAAGTCATGTTTGCTGTTACTCACAATGAAAAGCAACACTAATTACACAGTAGAGTGTGAGGAAGGAGAGATGCAGAAATTGAAGCTGAACCTTGGGGTTTCACCCATGCTTGGAGTATGGGAGGGGCATGGTGCCTGGCATGTCACATATACTCTAGAGATGTTTGTTGTCTTGAATTGATTCAAAAGAGTCAGAGAGACCATGTTCCCTGCTCCTCTTTACATCTATTATTCCACTGCCAGGCCATTCTCCTTTGCTCCCATCCCAGAGAAACCTGTATCTCCACTGGCATAATAATGACATTTTATTATCACAATCGCAACCCTCGGGTTGATATCCAGCTGTTCTCAATAGAGCAGGTTCTGACAAAGAGATTTCTCTTAGGACTAAGGCTGACTGTATTCAAACTACTGCCACCCGGCGAGAAAGTCTTTATTTACCATTCTTCCTGCTTGTCAATCTCTACATAGATAGGCACTCATTATTTTTCTCTGCCTTCATCCTCTCTCATCGTCACAAAGAAAACAGTCTGTTATTAAAGGCCGATCTAATGTTCGCAAGTAAATTCTTCTCGCCTAGATCATTTTATGGTCTGGATTCTTCGATGCATACGGTTTCCATCACGTGACTAGAGGCAGTCTCATGCAGTATGAAATTATAGGACTGCCTTTGAAATTGAAGGCAGCAAGAATGTAAGGATTGCCTTTTTGTGTGTGTATATGTGGCTTTTGACCCAATTGCTTATAAGAATGATAACAGTTGCTGTAGCTGTACTTATTGTTGTTTATGGTTCGTTTTTATGAATGAAATGTAACCAATTAGAATCAGTGCAACAGAAGTCTTCTTGGAGAGGGGCATAATTTACAGACCACTAACACAGCCTTAAGTTCAATCTTTTTCATACTGCTTTTGTCAGACAAATAATGAGAACATGTCCACCTTGTCATTGGTACCAAACCCCTTTGAAATTTATTTTAAAAATTATTGTAATTTAGAATGATAAATGTGTAGGGTTCTTGTGAGAAATCATTGATATACTATGGGACAGAAACTGAAGTTTAGGATTTCGTGTCCCAATAAAATTTAATAAATAAAAATGACAGAGGCTCTCATAGGCTGGCAAACTTTTAATTTTTCCAGAGAAAGGCAAAAATAGCTATTCACCATTGTGATAATTTCATTAAAGAAAGTGAATGTAAGCCATATAAAATGGTAGGGCCACCATAACAGAGTAGCCCTTTAACTGATTTCTGAATGCTGGTTAGTCCGGCGTTGGAGTCTAGTAGGCACTATAGTTGTCTCCATGACATCCGTGTGGTCCCTCTGTCATTTCACCGCAGCCACATGGTATGGGTGCGAAGAGACACTCCAGGTGTAGCCTGTCATTTATCTAAGCCAGTGGTCAGCAAACTTTTTCTGTGAAGAGCCAGGATTTTGGCTCTGTGGGACATTCATTTTCTCTCACAACTACTTATTCTACCGGAGTGCAAAAGCAGTTATCGGCAAGACATTAAAAAAAAATGGGTATGGAGATATGCCAGTTAATGTTTATTTAGAAAGTTGATTTCCACAAGTAGAGAGTGGGCTGGGTTTGGCCTGTGGGCCATGATCCTTCAGTCCCTGTGTTAAGTCCCAGGAACTCAAGCCTTGGCCACCCTGAGCTATGGCACTGCCGTGGGCCACACAGGTTGGTTTAAGAATAGGAAAATGACACAATAATCACTGACGGGACAGAAATGCCTCCTTCCGAGCGGCTGGTTGCTCTATAATTAATTGTGATTTTAATGTGTTCATGGAACAAAGCACGCACAGTGTTTACTTACTTTGCCATCTTGATTCTCTCTTCACTTGTCTCTTCTCCGTGTATTCATTAAAAACTTCTGTAAGGAAGTATTTTCCATTCTTCTCTGTTTTTTCACTTGTTTAGTGGCTTGTATCAATGTAAACTCAAGAATGTTTATTTTGTTTGGGGTAATCTAATTTTGTCATTATTTTATTGCTCAAATTATTTCAGCTCTGGGTCTTAGGGGCTTCGTCTGTTTGGTTCTTTGTGTCCTTTAGACATACTCACTTTTTTTTTTTTTTTTTTTTAGTTTTTGAGCACATTCTAACTTTCTGGCATCATAAGATGCTCCAATGCATATCTTGTGTTTTTTAAAGATTTATTTTATTGATTTTTGACAGAGAGAAACAGAGACAGAGAGAGACAGAGAGAAGGGGGAGGGCTCAGAGCAGTCTCCATAGTTGACATTAGTTTTCCATATAGTTTCACTTCACAGGTGGGCACAGGGCTGCGCAGGGCAGGAACTGGGCCGGGAGCCTCCTGCATAAGCCCCGGCAAGAACTGAACTGGGGGCACACCCCAGTTCAGCATGTGGGTCCGCATGGGCCGGGGCGGGATTTGATCCTTGGTCCTCGGGGCTTCAAAGGGAGCGCTTTACCCACTGAGCCATCCTGGCTTCCCCTTCATCTTGTGTTTTTCCTGACACATTCCTGAAAGCAGCCCCTTCTCGGAGGAACTCTGATTCCTTTTGTTGGAGGACGAACCATATTTAGAAACCAAGGTCTAAGTAGCACATATTCTTTTTTTTTTTTTATAAAGATTTTTAATATATTTTTATTTATTTATTTATTTTTATTTTTGACAGAGAGAGAGAGAGAGAGAGAGAGAGATAGATACAGAGACAGAGAGAGAACTGAACTGGGGGAGCTCCCAGTTCAGCATATGGTTCCGCACGGGCCGGGGCCGGGATTCGATCCGTGGTCCCCGGCGCTGCAAAGTGAGTGCTTAACCCACTGAGCCATCCCGGCTTCCCCACATATTCTTATTGTTACTGGGATTGCGTGGCTTCTGGGTCCTCTCAGTAAACATATGTAAATATGTGTAAATATATGCAAATAGAAACATGCACACATCTATATGTAAGTGTATACACATCTATGTTTACTTCTATGTCAGTATTTGCAAATCTCTTAAAACCAAGAGTTAATATTGGTGACTCTGACTCCAATCCAACACTTACGGATTTATTGTAACCTTTCCCCTTTACTTATTTGGAACTTCTTTTCTCTGACAGCGAGAAACCTGACTCTCATACTCTATAATGTATTTGCTTATTTGTTCAACTCTTGTATTCAAATAAAGTAGTTTCAGAATTGCTGACCTATACTCCTGGGATAAACAACTGTAGAAACTACTGTGTCTGTGCACAGATCTTTTTGTCTAAGTACACTGTCAAAACACTGTTTCCTGAAGCTATGTAGGTCACTTCAGTGTGGGTTTGTGATTCACTTGTAATAGCATTAAATTTGTTTGTCACACTCTGCATTTCTTCTCGATTTCCCCTCATATCCTTGTTGATTAAAAAAAAAATTCATGTGCAGTAAAATTCACCTTTTATAAGGCATACAGTTCTGTAGATACTTGCAAATGCATCCAGTTCTGTGTTTGCCACCAGGGTATCATAGAGACATTGCCATTGTTCCTAACTTCCTTTGTGTTGCTCCTTTAGTCAACTCCTCCCTCATCACCACCAACGGATGTGCAACCACTAATGTTTCCATCTCTATGTGTATTTCCATATATTTTGCCTTAGCTGTAAATAATTCTGCTTATTGAAAAATTAATTGCCTTGCAAATTTTGTTTTATTTAGAAGAAATGATTATTCAGATGAATGCTACCAACAAGAGCTATCATGTTTTGCTATAAATCTTGTAATGATATTAATATTAATGACTAATGCCCTTGAACACATGTATGTGTGTTGGGTTCTGTGCTTAGCTTGTTTATGGGCAATTTCACTTAATGTTCACACTCATCCATTCTGCTAGAGCTATATCCATTTTACAGATGAGAAAACTAAGGCTCCGAGAGAGTTGTTAACTTGCCCAAGCTCTCTCAGCTGGAAGTGGAGAAGTCATTATTTGAACCTCACTGGTCAAACTCTTATTTTAAAAAAATTATTTTATTTTATTTTTTTGAACTGAACTGGAGGCCTCACCTCGTTTGGGAAGCACACCCCAGTTCAGCATGTGGGTCCGCCTGGGCCGGAGCCGGGATTCGATCCTCGGTCCCCAGGGCTTCAAAGCGAGCGCTTAACCCGCTGAGCCATCCCGGCTTCCCCAGTCAAACTCTTTTTACCAAGTGTTTCCTCACCATGGTACCTCCTCATATCATAACTAGCACTTACTGAATATGTACTTGGCTCAAACTAAACATTGGGTCCAAAAGCGTCCCATGCGTTATCCCTTTTGATCCTCACAACAGTCCCTTGATGTAAGTGTTCCATTTGTCCCCATTTTGCAGTAAGGCAGGCAAAGAGATCTGCTGTTGGTGAACTGAGGCCACGGTCCTAAAACTACCTCACTCCTAAGTCTATCCCCCTAATCACTGCCTCTCTGAATCATGTTACGACTTTAAGGATTACAATGGATCATGTGCCCGTGTAAGTGACAATGACTAAAAAATGCTACTAATGATCGAGTGGAGGGAGGGGGCTAGAGGTCTGGGTAGTGAACCGAAATGCCATCAGTGTCTGTCTGCAGCTGGGAGAATAATTGGCAGAAACAAACACCAGGTGGCCTACACAGGAATCTCAGGAGACGTGGTACAGAGAGAAGAGCTGAGAGCATTTCAGGGTGTGGATTCAGTGCGGAGAAAAGATGAGAGGCAGGGACACTGGGTCTGGGTCACCTTTTGTGCACACCCCATAATAACTCCTTCCGTGTATGGCGACCTCCATGGGTCTTGGAGGTGAGGGCTGTACATGTCCCTGGCATTCGACAAGTTTGGGTGCTTATTTGGCTGTGTCGCATCGTGCAAACTTGATGACAGCTCCCAAGGTCTCTGAATACCAGTTTCCTTGTCTATCATGTCTGTTCTCATCTATGTGTAATACCGTTTCCATGACATTCAAGTAAGAATAGAAGTGCCTCGCAGAGTTTGTCCACAATGAAGGGAAGTTTTTCATGTGCATGTGCAAGTTTTACCCTTTCACTCTCAGATTTAGGGAGACGTGACTTACAAAGTGCTGGCTTGTTTCAGGGATTGGTCCTGTTGTCCTCCTGCCTGACACACACAGGACACGCTCCATTTTTTCCTGAGCTGAGCAGGCTGGCACCAGATGTTCTTGGGAAGAAAACACATCCTGGGATTCCTGGTCTCTTCTTTTCTTTTGCATTTTTATTGATGTAAAATTCACATAACATATAAAATTCACCATTCATCATTTCAAATGTGCAATCCTGTGGCATTTAGTACATTCACAATGTTGTACAACCACCACCTCTGTCTAGTTCTAAGATGTTTTCATCACCCCAAGAGGAGTCCCCTTGAAACAGTCCCTTCCCCATTTCTCCCTGCCCCATTCCCTGGCTAGTCTGCCTTCTGTCTCTATGGATTTTCTTATTCTGGACTTTTCATATGAAAGGAATCATACGGTATGTGGCCATTTGTGTCTGGCTTTTTTTTCACTGAACATCACATTTTCGAGGTTCATTCACATGCAGCAGGTCTCAATATTCTGTTCCTTTATATGGCTGTGTAATATTCCACAGTGTGGCCATGCTGCATTTTGTTTATCATTGGTTGATGAACATTGAGTTGTTTGTCCCTTTTGGATATGTGTAGAAGTATTTAAATATTTTTATACACATGTTTGAGTCTCTGTTTTTCATTCTTTAGGGTATGGAACTAGGAATGCAGCTGCTGGGTCATGTTGTAATTTTATGTTTAACTTATTGAGGAACTACCAAACTTTTTTCTATGCACTTGCTCCATTTTCCATGCCCACCAGCAGTGTACAAGGGCCCCAGTTTCTGTGTGAGCTTATTTTTCACGCCATAGCTTCCTAAGGGAGGAACTGAAGTGAGTGGCACCGTCCCTTACCTTTTCTCCAGCCATCTTGCTTTTTGTGGAATCTTAGGCAGGCCATTTAATTTGCCTGAGCCTCAGTTTCTACTCATGTGTAATAGGGAAAGCTACAGTATCTATACCATGGTTTCTGTGAGGACTACATGAGTTATTCTTCTCAGCTCAATAAGTATCAACTGTTTATAATAAATGTTATTATTGGTCATTTTGCCTTTATTACTATGTATCCTATTGCTTTTTCTTCCTAGGCTCTTTTATTTTCTTACAACCACATCAATTGTGTCTCTGATTTCAAGTGGCTTGAGTGGTCTCTCTGTGACTCAACACTGTCATTCTCCAGGGCGGCATTATCTAGTTCTGGCGCTACCACCATCTAGTGTAGTTCCCTCACTTTTCCATGAACACATTTCTAGCATGGGAGGGTACACACACTCCTGGATTAGAGGTGGGGGCGCTGGTGGAGAGTGGAGAGGAGGGACAACGGGCGTGTTGTGTGAGATAGTTTGTTTCTCCTGAGAAATTATTTCTATTATTTCTTAGCACACTTATACTCCATCTTACAAAAAGGCGCTTTGTTACCCTACATTCCACTTTATGATTTATCATGGGTGTCTTCATGTCGCAACACACAACATCCATATACAAAGGACATTCTCACATCCAACTGTTGGTTGTTTCAGGACTATGCACTAAGTTGGGCCTATAGTACCCCCCAGACCCCACTGACAACTCCCTGAAGTCTGTGCATTGTGCATTTACAGGAATAATCCAAGGGAAGCACACATCAAACTGCAGTGTGCACAGGATGCATCAGAGAAGCTTCTCAAAATATAGGGTTCTCGGCTTTTACCCAAGACAGAGACACAATATATCTATTGCGGTGGCTTAGGAGTCTATTTTTAGACTCCCTGGTGAGTCTGGTGTAGACAGGTGCATCGACACGGCAGACCACCTTTAGAGAAACTCCATGCCAGATGGTAATGTCTGAAATCCTGGGTCCAACTTCCACCTCTTCATCTCAGGTCATTTTCCACCCCCAGCACCCCTGAACCCCAGCCTCCTAGAATGACCCTCAGAACCCTGGCATACTATGCTTCTGTTCCTGGTGTATCTGACAACACCCCGTATTTACTTGTAGCGTGTTCCCACCCTGAAGGGAGCATTTCTGCTCATCCCTTATCCGGCCCCTTTCACCTGGACACATGACACCCTTTCCTCCTGGCACTCAGCCACCGGTGTGGCGAACCGGGTGGGGAGCTTTTGTAGTCAAGGGCACTTGAGGCCAGTCTGCCTCCTTCTTTCACTAGCTGTGGGGATTTGAACAGGTTAATTGATATCTCTGAGATTGTTTCTGTCTCTGTAAGAAGTGGGTAATTAACAGTACCTGTCTCTATAGGATGTGTGTGGGGTGCACTGAGACAATGTCTAGAACATGTTTGGGACAGAGTCACTCCTCAGTGAGTGCTTGTATTCTTTTAAAATGTCTTTTACTCCTTTGCTTGCTTCCTCTGCTAATATGTGAGCTTCTTGAAAGTGGGGAAGATCCCTGAATGATTTGTGCATCTCCACTACTGGTAAGAGAGCCTGGTGTCTAAAGAGTGACCAAATACACATGGACACATGCGTGTACGCATACAGGCATGAGCATTTTACAAGGAGTTTTCTACACATGGGGGACTCTCAAGTGAAGCAAATGAATTTTGTGAATCCTCTCACTCTTGTTGTTGCCGTTTTCACCTTTTTCTCATTTAGGTTTATCGTTTAAGTCAGACATGCTCTGCCTTGAAGCTGTCTTCCCTTATTGGCTGTTTGTGGAGTCCCAGCTTCTTTTCTGCTGAGTCGGTATTCCTTCCCACTAATGACTGACCAACAGTGGAGTGGCCAATGTGCTGACTCAGTGCCCAGGGATGTACAGGCCCTTCCCCCATTGAAGGGGAAGAGTAACTCTATCTTTTCAGTTAATGGAAAGAGAAAGCTGTGGACCGTTGTCGTTCATTCTGCAGGGTTGCAAAATGTGATCTGTGTGGCTCCGTGTGTATGTGTGGTGTGTGTGTGTGTGTGTGTGTGTGTGTGTCTAAATATATCCCATCTAACTAAAACCCCAAAGCTACTGTCAATGAACTTCAGGATAAATAGGTGAGAATTAGTTAAAAATACTGAAATCCCACAATAAGAAGAATAACATTGTTTTCCAGCAACATTTTGAAATATGAAATATACAAATCATTGCCACTCTCTAGAGAATATTAGTGTCCAGAACACACATGACTGTAAGAGAAATCTTTGCAATAACATAAGGACTTAATTTGGTATTATAAAATTGAAGACATTCCTAAAAAAGCTAAGCCTAGAATTATCCCAGCAATTCCATTTCTACGTATCTACCCAAGGAAATGAAAGGAGATACCCAAACACATGTTTAGTTCAATGATGTTCACTGCAGCATCATTCACAATAGCCAAAGGTAGAAACAACTGAAATGTTCGTCAATGGCTGGCCAGAGAAAACACAATATGCTGTATATATCCCATGGAATATTAGTTAGCCGTGAAAAGGAATGAAGTTCTGACATATACTGACATGGATGAACCTTGAAAACATGATACTCAGTGAATACGATACCTTGAGTAGTTGAATTCATACAGACAGGAAAAAAAATGGAGGTTGCCAGGAGCTGGGGTTGCTGGGAATGGACAGTTAGTATTTAATGTGTATGGGATTTCATTTGGGAGGATGAAAAAGTTCTGGAAGAGGACAGTGGTGAACATTGCCCAACATTATGAAAGTACTAAATGCCACTAGATTGTGCATTTCAAAATGGATAAAAGGTAAGTTTTATGATATATATATTTTTACCATATTAAAAAATATGAGACAAAAAAACAAACAAACCAACAACCAAAAAAACAGCTAAAAGTGATTCTAGGAGAAGCGAGCTATCACTTGGTCAATGCGAGCCACACTTTTGTCCACACATTCACTCTGTGCAGGGCTCATTCATGTCTAGCTGCCCTTGAGTTGGAAACAGGTTGCAAACTGACCACTGTGGGCTATAACTGACTCACAAAGGAGTTTCATTTGAACCACTCTGTTTATTGGAAGTTTGTATTATTTGTCACAGTTTGCTATGGGGCACCTGCCTGGGCCCAGGGTGGAGGGGTGACAGAAGATGCAGGCCCAGGGGAATGACTTCACTTAGCAGATCTCTTCTGCTATGGATCACTAGCTTTGTTCTCCTGTTTTCTGAAAGGATTTGAGCCTTATTATGGCAACGAGCTGCTACTTTGGCCCCTGGGTTGTTTATTTCTTCACTGCAGGCCTATTAGCTCACAAGCGCACTGTTGACAAAATCAAATTTTTTACCCATCTCATTATTTTAAAATTAGTCCCAATAAGCAGGTTGCAGCCATTTAGAAGCTGCCTGCTTTGCATACCCCGTGATACCTCACTGACAGCTATTACCTAAGTTGCTACAGCTCTTAAGAGCTTCAGACCCAGACTCTCTCTGCTCGGCCACTGAGGATGTCACCCAGTCCCTTCTCTCCCTGTCCCGGGGATTCTGGCCTACTTCCCTTCTGAGTGGTGACCTGCTCATGAAAGCTTCTGCACAGTGTTACGGGCTGAATGTTTGAGTCCCTCCAAAATCCATATGTTGAAGTCCTAACCCCCAATGGGATGGTATTTGGGGGTGGGGCCTTTGGGATTAGATGTAGATGAGGGCATGAGGATGGGGTCCTCATGGTGGGATCAGTGCCCTTATGAGAAAAGGAAGAGACGTAAGAGCTCTCTCCCCCCATACCCACATACGGAAGAAAGGCCACAGGACATAGCCAGACGATGGCTCTCTACAAGCCCAGAAGGGGGGTTCATCAGGGACTGAATCTGCCGGCACCTTGACCTCAGACTCCCAACCTCCAAAACTGGGAGAAATAAATGCCTGTGGGGTAAGTGCCCCAGTCCACGGCATTTGGTCATAACAGCTGGAGCTGATGAGCTAAGGCAGATAGACTCAGGCTGTGTGGAAGTTCCTCTCCCACTCAACCCTGTCCCCTGCAGCCCTGTCAAGCTTCTTGAGCGTTTCTGCTTCTCATGGTTTATCTTTCCCCTTGATCAGCCCCCAACTCCCTGCAATGGTTACATTTTTTTTTTTTTTAGTTATTGGAAAGTACAACATGGTTCACTTGACAGAAGAGAGAGAAGGGGAAGAAGAGATGGTCTCATGAAGGGGCCTCTTATCTCCCCCACTGATATGGGAAAAGCAGTAAAATGGGCCTTGAGGACCGTGGTTTTTGCTAGAACCAGGAGCGAGTATATTGTTTGCCTGCTTTGAGCACATGGTTGGCCCTTGCAATAACTGGCACCATCTACATGTGCACCTGGATATTTCACAAGGGGCTCTACACCCATGAGAACCGTTGAGTAGTTAAAAATATGCGTGGCAGAGTCCTGGCATGTACTTCTCATGGGTCAAGAATTAAATTTGTGGGGAAACACACCCCTAAAGCCACTTGGGACTCCTCATAGGTTCTGAACCCAAGGTGAAAAGGTCATAGTCAGAGGCAGTGCATCCCTGGACTGGGTTGTGGTTCTAGTTGATACAGTTTTGCAGGAAATGGAGTAATGCGATTACCATCCTTGGGTAGCTCCCAGTAGGATGCTCTTGCAGATCAGTGGCAGAGGGCTAGTGGGCGATTTTCTTCCCTATTATATTGTGAGATGTACAAACCTTCCTACCGATACTGCTGGGGAGAGATTTCATAAAGGATTATGAGACTGCTGTTAAGAAAAATGATTTTCAGTTAAATACCTTTCAGTATTAAAATGGCAAAGTCATAAAGAATGGGGGAAATTTCTCCAAAATAATTGCTTCTCAAGGAGCTTAGTTTGATTTTCTTATAAACAACTTTAACTCCATTTTGCTTTTCCTTCCCTGTGACAAATGAGAAGAGAATTCTGCGATTCATTGAACAGTCAGATTTCCAATATGGTGTGTACTTGCATTTTGCATTTCTACTGCAGCCAGGAAATCAAATCCAAAGGCTTAAATGCCCCATTCAAAATGTAATGGAGAAAAGAAAGAAAGGAAGGGAGGAAGGGAGGAAAGAAGGAAGGAAGGAGGCAAGTTCACCAATAAATGAGGAAGACTTCAGAGGCTCCAAATAATATTCAAGAGTGCTATCAAATTGGGCCAAGGTGACTGTGAGGCTGTAGGCCATTCGTATAGTAGCCTTTCTTCTTTCCTGTTGGTGTCATGGAATTAATTATCCAGCAACCTCCATAGCTAACAGTGGCCACTTATTGCATGTTTTCCTCTGTTCCAAGCCCAGTGCTTTTTATCCATTGTTTTAGTTCATCTTTACAATGCTTTGAAGTAGATATTTTTGTGCATAGCATTTTAGGAGGAGAAAACAGACACTAACAGTTAATAATGTGCCCAAGGTCCC
The DNA here is from genome assembly GCA_004027555.1 of Craseonycteris thonglongyai. Taxonomy (NCBI): domain Eukaryota; kingdom Metazoa; phylum Chordata; class Mammalia; order Chiroptera; family Craseonycteridae; genus Craseonycteris; species Craseonycteris thonglongyai. The sequence continues at coordinate 13,245 of PVKE010003740.1, forward strand.
AGAGCTAGTAAATGGTAGAGTTAAGTTCCCTACCATCGTCCATGTGACTTCAGGCCCAGAATCCAAGGTGTTGTGTGTCCTCCCAGGAATAGTTGCCAGCAGTCAGCCTCCTGTCACTTTATTCACCCATTCGGGGGGCTGGCTCCCCTGCTGGTTTGGAATGGAGCTGGGTTTTCCCTCATCCGAGATCTCCAAAGCTTTAGGGCATAACATTCATAAAAGAGTCAACATGTATGAACTATAGACTGGCTGCTGAGCCAGGGGCTGGGAGACAGAAGTGAGAATAGAGAGCACCCTGCCCCTGTGGAATTTGTAATCTCAGGGGAGACAGAGCACAAAGAAGCAAACCAGTCAGAAGAGGCTTCCCACTGTGATGGATACTAGGAAAGAAATCAGTGTGGTTATGAGATGAAAGCAATGGGTCAGAGCTCATTGAGGACTTCTCTACCAAGTCCAAGCAGAGGAGAACAGCACGTACAAAGACCCCGAGATGGGAACAAGGTTGTCCCATTGAACAACTGGAAGGAAGTCAACATGGCCGAAGTGACAGAGTATTGAGGGAGACAGCTCTAAGGGGTGTGTGGCAGTGGGACTTAAGGGGCAGAACACACATGTCCTATATCACAGGCCATTTTCTCTCTTTATCTATTTAAAAAAAACTTCTGTTCTCTTTCCGCACTGCTTTGCTGCTATTCCATCTTATTCAAGTACCTGCCCCATTTGCCCTTGATTAAAAAACATTACTCTCTGTTGTTAAATCCCTTTAATTCAAGCCTTTCAATTCAAGAAATCTGTGAGCATTATAGACCAAACCCTGTGGTAGGCAACACAGGGATTCAAAAGAAGTGAGGTGTTTGTGGTCCTTAGAAACCCGTAGCTTTGAATTCCAAAAGTGAAAATGAAGTCGACCTTGGAGAATGAATGGCAGGTTAGGTGGGAGAAAGCCTCTAAAGAAGATTCATGTGGGATCTTTTCAAATAATTCTCTTCCCCAGTCCATTTTAAACCATGCTGCATCCCAGGGAGCACAGTTTATGGCTTTGTTCATATCAGAGATTTGGAAATCAAGACCTAAGAAAGGTCACGCTGTTAAATAAATGTTCAGCACTCAGGGAGAGATGGGTTGTTAATAACAAATTCTCAGCTGAGTGAAATTAACTTGCTACTTTTGTCACAGCTACTTTAGTTTGCATTTGCAAAACTTAAAAATGTTTCACATGTGTTGGATGCAACAAAGGAGGTGGGTGACCTGAACATTTTTCCACAGCAGAGAATTGAATAAGGGAAGCAGGCATGGTTGATATTCTAGAGGGTACTAGAAATCTATTTGAAAACCCCTAAAGTCCAATGTTTCCCATTTTGTTGTGCTTAAGGATACTCTAAAGCGGTGACATCCAGTATCATAACCAGGAGTCACATGTGCTGCCTGGACACTTAAAATGTGGCTAGGTCGAATTGAGATGTGCTACAAGTATAAAATATATGCTTTTGAAGGCAAGGCATGAAAAAATAATGTAAAACATCTGCATAATTTCTGTATTGATTACTCAACGGAATGATAATCTTTGGATATATTCAGTTAAATCCAATGCATCATTGATAGAATTTCACTTGACCACTGATTTTTTTTTTTAATACGGCTACTAGAAAACTTGAGATTCTATGTGGCTTGCTTTCTGTTCCTACTGGCTTTTACTACCTTAGGAAGACTTCTTATGCAGCTATGGTCCCATAACTACCACGAGGCTGGTCCTATGGAAGACAGTTGTAGCACTGGAGAAAGTATAGAAGGCGGTCCTTTTTAGGTGTCAATCAAAAGCACTGGGAGTCTGTGATTCTTGAGAATAGGAACATTCACAGAGACTCCTCGGAGTCCTCTCTGTTGGCTCAGGGGCCCCTTTGAGGCTGCAGTGCAGGTAGGGGAGCCCCAAACAGAGGGAGCATCCCTTGAGTGAAGAGGAGAGACGGGAATTCTAGGCTTCTGATGGGGAATGCTTGGGGCAGGGCATCAGAAAAGGGGACTGTCCAGGGGCCTACTCACAGATCCACTATCCTATTCCATGACCCAGATTTCTCCAAAGCAGGCAGACGTGGGTGGGCAGGGAGTACAGAACTGCCTCCTTGCTGGTGCACCACATCACTACGTAGCTCCTCTGGTTGGTCATAAAGTTCTTTTACAGACTCATCTAATTCGATCGTGCTGGAGTAATCAAAGGCCATTTCTTTCCCATTTGCTTTCTCTGGAAAGTGAGAAAAGTTCATTCGCATCATAGTTATGTAATCATCCTTCATACATTTGGAGAGCCTCACATGTGCTGGCATCATTAGCACGTTCTCCTGCCACCATTCCACTCTCTGTAGGTGGCTGTTTGAGAGGTTAACAGATAGGATGGGGGAGAACTTCACAAAGCCCTTTCCACACGAGTCTAGCAGATAATGACACTTAAGAAGCTTCACTTAAAACGGATCTGGCTTTGTGATGATTTGAGCTTGCTCTTTAATTAGTTCTTAGGAGCCTATATTGTTTATTATCATTATTTCATTTTGCTGAATAGAAGCGTCAGAAGCTTTAGTTCTCAAAGGAGCCAGCTACTCTTTACCGGTTTTTAACCACCAGCCATAGAAGAAGAAAATGCCTTTCTACCCTGGGAAGTTTTTTCCCCAGGCATGGTTTGTGACTAAGATCTAGTGATTAGATGGGGGTGGGGGATGCCTTGGGCAGAAACGTGAATGCTCCACAAACACGCCACTGGTGCCTCTATATTTCCAGCATCCATGAAGTTAGGTGGGGTTGTGGGACTAGTTTATTTATTTTTTTAAAGATTTATTTTTATTGCTTCTGATGGAGAGAGAGAGAGAAAGAGACAGAGAGAAGTGGGGAGGGCCCAGAGCAATGTCCATAATTGCACGTCCTTAGTTTTCTACATAGTTTCATCCCACACCGGTGGGCATGGGGCTGTGCAGGGCAGAAACCAGCTGGGGGCCTCCCACATGAGAGGCACACCCAGGGTGGGAGCTGAATCGGGGGCCTCCTACATAGGAAGCTCGCCCCACTGAGAACCGAACTGAGGGCACACCCTAGTTCAGCATATGGGTCCACATGGGCTGTGGCTGGGATTCGATCCTTGGACCCCGGGGTTGCAAGATGAGCGCTTAACCCGCTGAGCCATCCCAGCGTCTCCAGGGTGACAAGTTTAGCTCAATGGAATGTGTGGCTTTTCCATTCCTTCTTGCCCCATAGAAATACGTATTGAGATCCTGTTTCCACAGGAACTAGAAGAAGCAAGTTGAGTTCATGAGCTTGGTTCATCCGGTCAGGAAATTCACATTTCTTGTGTTAATCCACTGAGCTTTTTTGACTTGTCTCTTTTAACTAACACATGGTACTGATTGGCATGGGTTAAGTTCCTCGTTAGAGAGAACACACCCATGAGAACGTTACACTTGCCCACCCTAGAGGGTTTCATTTCAAACAAGGATGGGCTGTTAGTTAACAGAAGACGGAAAAGTGACTGTTCGCTCTTTCTCTTCAGCCACATAAAACTAAATTACAGTCGCTTCATAGAAGCTACATAAATCTGAATAGACGCATCAGCAGGCCAATGCATGCCATACACAAAATAAACATAAAGACATCGGGCACTGTTGCTTTCCAAGAGCTCTCTATGATGCATTCTGTTGTGATTTTTTTTTTTTTGAGAGAGTGCCATAGGGAATGCAATTTATTAGCTTCCTTTAAAAACGTCTTCTCTGGAGGTATTGGATTGGAAGAGAAAGCTTTTATGATGCCCGGGCTCATTTCTCATGGAGCTTCGCTCTCTGGTACGACATGATGTTACATCAACTGTTGCATCATTCATCTCCTGTGCCGACGCGATGCGTCTGATGGCTCATCTGCCCAGCAGACTTGACTGTGCTACCTTTTCCCCTTGCCACTATGGCGATGATTGGCTTCCATGTTGTTTGCTTCTAGAATGCGAATGTCAGAGGCTGAGCCTGTCTCGTTCATCTTTCTGTCTCTTGGTATCTCTGGTATCTATCAGGTGCATGGCAGGCCATTCGTGTTGCTACATAATTCTGCCCCTCACATTCCCCACCTCTGTGTGTGTTGCCATCTCCACTGCCACCACCCTGATCTAAGCAAGTGTCAATCAATGCTTCCTTGACTCCAGAGAGCCCACATCTACTCTCACACTCACTATCAATGTTTTTCATGAAAGTTGGAGGGAGTGCTTTAATTTTTTTTTCCAGAATAATGTCATTGCTTTGACAGAGACAGAGAGAGAAGGGGGAGGTCCCAGAGCAGTCTTCATAGTTGTACATCTCAGTTTTCGACATAGTTTCATTCCACACAGGTGGGTGTGGAGCTTCGTAGGGCGAGAACCAGGCCCAAGGCCTCCTGCACGGGAAGTGCACCCCAGTTCAGCATATGGGTCCACACTGGCTGGGGCCAGGACTCGATCCTTGGACCCCAGGGATGCAAGGCAAATGCTCAACCCACTGAGTCATCCCGGCTTCCCCAAGGGAATTCTTTAAACCTAAGTATTATTTGACTCCCCACTTTCAGCCCTTCATCAGTTCCCTGTTGCTCTTTCAAAAGGCCAAAGTTATATGGTGGTGAAAGGAGAGCTGACTGAGTGGTGAACACACAATGCAACACATAGATGATATGTTATAGAATCGTACACTTGAAACTTATATAACTTTATTAACCAATGTCACCCCAACATATTTAAAAATTGACAGTGGGCCAAATTTGTTTGCATGGCCTGCAGGACCATATCTCTGCATCCTCACCTTGCTCCCAATCAGATTTCAATCCACAGATTTCTTTCTTACAGTTGCCCAAACACACCCTGGCTTATTGTGCCTCAGGGCCTTCCCCCCATGCTGTTTCTTGACTCATATGCTTCACTTCCTGATTCACACACAGACGGTCACATTAACATTGGCACATGTGCATTCACACACACACACACACACACACACACACACACTCACACACATGCACACATCCTTGCTGACCTAATCTTGTTTCAACTGCTGTTCTTAGACCCCAGCTCAAATTAGGGGGCATTCCTCTTTTATAATTCCTTACAGTGTCAGTGACCCCTTGTTTGCAGCACTTATCCAAGCCTGTTTCAGTACTGGGTGTATATTTGTTCAAGAAATCATCTTGGACACATGATTGCCTTGGTAGGGGTAGCACAGTAGCTCACTACTAACTCGGGTGGCATAACCAGTGCTTACGTGGTTCCATGTGCTGAAGAAGTAGTGGAGACTAAAAGTCCAACATCAGCCCTGTCCTACTCGGAAGGTCTGGTCTGGGGCAGGTACAGGTGGAGTGGAGGAGACTGCTTTGGAACTGTCACCACTCATGGTGATCCAGCCATCCTTGTGCTGGAACTCGGAGTCTCTTTGAAGAGTGTGGAGGGGTTCATTCCACAGTACCCCATCCTAGGCAGGCAGACAGAGATTGGCTTTCAGAAGCCACATGTACATTCTGACTGGCTGATGGCTCAGAAATAGCTCATCTAGACAACAGTCCCATGTCCTAACAAGAAGTTTTCATTTGCAAAAAGGACATTCTAGTTCAAATGCCTGTGTTCTCTATCACAGATTGGGAATCTCCATACTTCATCCCCAAAGGACAATGAGATGACAAAGGGCCATACTTCACACAGGTTTGGCTGCCATGTCCTCTCTGAGACCGTCATCATTTTGAGGCAAGTGGGAATGATAACAGAATCCACAGGATCAAGTGTGAAGATGAGATTGGCTGGATTTTTGGATTAAAGCTTGATTCTACATGTTCAGAGTGTAAAAGTATTAATTATAAAAAGATTTACATTGAAATGTGGATCAATCAGGGTATGTGAAGGAAATAAGGGGACTATCAGCTAATCAATCGATGGCTCATCATAAGGGGTGAAAAGGGGGTAGATTGAAACAACAAAACAAAGGAAGAAGTGTGGCTTCAGGTAGCAGGGGGGCTACTGGCGATGGCATTTTTGACCTTTTTGACGATGACTTCAGATGTTTTGTTGACCAGATGGTTGTTAAGATAATGATAATAAATCCATTAGAAGAGGTACAAAAGCAAGGCGTTCAGGCAGAGGTATGGAGAGTCTGTGGTTTTGTTTCCCCAGCGATCAAAGGTGTCTGTCCTGCTCCTCCCCTGCTGGTGCCACCACCATGCTGCATGCTGGCGCCCCCTGATGGCCAAACGTGTCTACGCTTTAGAAGCACACCTTTCCCCAGTGCACCCAATAATCCCAGTACTGGTGGGGACTGTACCATAAATCTCAGGTGTTCTGGAGTAGGAAAAAATAAAAGTTGGAAACCACTGGTGTCATTACAGAGAAAGAAGCTTGGATGTCTATTTTCTGACCATCATTCGGATTCTCTAGAAACGTCCCATTTTTAGGAACTCCGGGGTTCTGTGCATTTCCACTGAGCTTAGGTGTACAGTAATTTGATGGGAATTATACATTGGCAAATAGTGTTCTAGAAAAACCCTTGTGGGACCCGCACAAACAAAATGCACAAAAGGAAATGATGATGTGTTTTATTCATAAGGAAGCATTTCTCTTCAAAATTCTTACACAGACCCCCCCACCCCCACCCCCAATGCCTAATGTATCACAAGACCACGTTGGTTCTGCTGGCTTTCCACACACTGAGCAGCACTGTTCCTTTTAATCAAGTAAGTTTATTTTGTGGCGAAACCTTTTGTGTAATGCTGAAAAATAGTCGTGTGTCTTGGAAGCTATTTCAGTTTTCTGAAATGATCATTTTTAATCATTCGCCTAGCAAAACAATTTACCAAGCATTGAAGGATAACGAACCATAAAGTTTAATTTGCCTTTTTTAATTGAGTTGTTAATTAGCACCCCTCCACCGTTGGAAACTCCCATCTTGCTTTTTTGTTTTGCTTCTGATCCAAGACATTTTAAAGAATCTAATCTATCATATTTCCTCTACCCAGGTACTTTCATGAATCACATCAATAGGTGATTATTTTTTAAATCTGTTGAAGCTTCAATGGATGCATACAAATTTTTGTCAGTTGGCAAATAATTAGGTAGGGAATATAGAGTGCTGGTAAGTTGATAAAAACATCGACCATTTATTGAATTCCTACTATGTGCCAGACATGAAGTGCTTAACATATATTACTTATTTCTCACAGAAACTTCAGATATTAAATACAGCAGACTCTCCACTAACCAGAACTCAAGCAACTGGCAAGATTTTTCATCCGGCATCTACCAACCCCCATGAGTGCTGGTTAACGAAGAGTCTACTGTATTATCTCCATTTTACTCACAAGTGAGCAGAGTTCCAGTTATGTTAAACACCTTTTCCAAGGTCATCCAGCTGATCAGTGCTGGGAGAAAACTCGAATTCCAGGCAGCTTGGCTAGTGGCCTCAAGGTCATCTTTTTAATCCTGTGGTATATTTTTGAGATTCTCCAAGTCAAACAGACTCACATTTACCACATTTTTCTATGTATAAGATGCCCCCATGTATAAGATGACCCCTACTTTTCTAACCTAACATTAAGAAATCAATACATGGGTTACTCCCGTGTATAAGACAACCCCTAATTTTTGGTCTAACAATTTTAGACAAAAGCATTGTCTTATACATAGAAAAATATGGTAACTTTTAGTTCTGTTGTTAATACTGATGTTAAATTAACCACCTGCTATTCAGAACCAATTTCATGGGCGTGTGACCTGGGCAGTCAGGCCCCTTTGCCCAGGAGGACCCTGTACTTGGTCCAATGTCATTCTGTTACTATCTTGACATTCAAAGTGACTTTTGGACAAGGGGCCACACCTTTTCATTGTGCGTAGATGTAGCTGGTCCTGGTCTTCTTGTTGTTTTAATATGCATTTATTCTCTCTCAGTCTCATGGGCCAGAAGTCTGTGTGTGGCTTAGCTGGGTCCTCTGTTTAGAGTTTCGCAAGGCTGGCATCAGGGTGACAGCCAGGGCTGGGCTCTCACCTGGAGGGTAGACGAGGGACAGATCCATTTGCCTGCCTGTGTGCTGGTGTGGCAGCGTTCAGTTCTTGCAGCTGTAGGGATCACAGCAGTCTGTTTCTTCAAGACCAGCAAGGGGAAAGAGAAAGGGTTATGTCAAGTTGTCCAATGAGATGGAGGCTTCTAACCGGTAACATGATCACAGGAGTGTCAGTCTATATTGCCTTTCCTGCCTTTGATTGCTTAGACTTGAGTTACAGGTCTCCCTCACACTCTAGGGGAGGGGCAATCCAAAGGTGTGGACACCAAGAGATAGTGGTCATGGGAGACCACCTTGGATGTGATGGCCACAATTACTATGTATATCGGGAGTCTATGCCATTGTTGCTATTATCATTAATTTTGTTGTTGCAATTGCTAGCAATTTCGTAGAACTGTGTTCCGTAGCTTACTGTGTTCTAGGCCCTGTTCTCCGTGCTTTGCATGTGGTAGCTCAGTGATTGTACAGCTGAGTTCCAGGGGTCCCAAGTTCTGAGAAAAGGTCACCCCCCTCTCTTCCCACCAGAGTTAACAGTTCTCAGGGCAATGAGGCATGAAGCAACTCTTTACTGCCCCGAGTTATGTGATTGTCTCAGGAAGTACTTAAGTAATGACTAGAAACATGGAATTTAGTGCCCGGCAGGCCATGTGAGCTGTCAACTCTCTTGCTTTCTGGTTGTGTGGTCTTGTCTGAGTCACACCCATGTGTTCTCATCAGGAATGCTCTTGGAGGGCATAGAACAATATGTAGGGAGGGGTTAAGGCTGCCTTAAAGTGAAGGTGGCTGACAACATGGCAGTTCTACACAGTTCACCCAAAGCTGGGTCATGCTTTTGTGTTTAAGATGTTATTATTCCAGGGAGTCCCCAAAGCTCTCTTATCTCAGGCTCATCCTGGAGTTTGATGCAAAGAAACACAAGGGAGCCACCGAAAGCTTCCTGGGAACTTACCATCACCCATGTAACTATTTCCTTCTCTCTTCTCTGTGGTCTTTCCTTATGTCGATTAACTTTGCCATTCTACCTTTTCTCCACCAATCTCTTTCTTGCTCTCTTCCTTTTTCTTACTCTCTTTTTTCTTCATTTCTCCATGGGGTTTCTGCTTTTATTTCTCTTCTCCCCTTGCCCCTTTCTTCATTTCTATCTCACCAAATATGTCAACAGTTCTCTCTTCTTAGGTGGAAGAAAGCAGAGGACGAAGGAGCCAGGGGCTCGTGGAGTGGGATTTGATGGTTCTCCTTTCCTTGTGGACATGTCTGTAAGCGTCTTCAAAGATGGTTCCTGAGGGCAGAGGGAGCGAAGCCTCCTCCCTGGCTTCAGGTGGGGAGCAGACAGAGTGCCTGGTGCTCATTTGTCTCCTGAGATGGACTTCTGCTCCCACATTTAGTTGCCCTGAATGTTCGGTAGGCATGCCACCATACCACCAGCAGTTTCCTGCAGGAATCAGATCTTACGCTGTCTTTGTCCAGCTACTCCTGCCCAATAATTTGTCAAGTTCCAGAGCCTTTCCATTGGAAATTCTTCTACCTTGTCCTTCAGAGCAACCTGTGGCAGGAACATCCACTCACCTTCCCAAATGTCCTCTGTCCACTTGATTGGGCAGTTCTTCCTAGAGGGGTGAGGTGTGTGTGTGTGCAATAATTAAGCAAAAACAGGTTGTTTCCCCTCCTCATTTTGATTCCAGCTCCCTCCAATTCTTTTATAAGTTTTTTTCTCATTATTATCCTGTTTCTAACAGACTTGTCCTTCTAGGGCAGGGGTGTCCAACCTATTGGCTTCCCTGGGCCCCATTGGAAGAATTATCTTGGGCCACACATGAAATACACTGACACGGGAGGCCAGGATGGCTCAGCAGGTTGCAGGCTCACTTTGCAGCCCTGAGGTCTGGGGATCGAGTCCTGGCCCTGGCCAATGGAGACCCATATGCTGAACTGGGGTGCTTCCCAGACAGGAGCCCAGTTTGGTTCTTGCCCCCTGGTTCATCCCCTGGCTTGAGGAGGTGTGTCTCCCATGCAGGAGACCCCCAGCCCAGTTCCTGCCCTGCATAGCCCCTGCCCACCTGTGTGGAATGAAACCATGTTGAAAACTGATGACGTACAACTATGGAAACTGCTCTGGGCCCTCCCCCTTCTCTCTGTCTCTCACTGTCTCTGTCAAAAGCAATAAAATAAATATTAAAAAAAAGATACACTAACACTAATGATAGTTGATGAGTTAAAAAAAAAAAGAAAATTGCAAAAAAAGAAAAATCTCATAATGTTTTAAGAAAGCTTATCAATTTGCATTGGGCCATCCTGAGCCACTTGTGGTCTGGGGGCCATGGGGTAGACAAGCTTGTTTTAGGGGATCCGTGAGTACCTCATCCTACACACAAAACATCCTAAGGGTCTTTTCCCTCCTTAAGTGATGCTGCCTTCTCCCTTCTAAGAGAGAGCAGCTCTTGGCAGCTTGATATCTTATCTCTGGTCACCTGTTGACTCCTCTCAACCCTTTTTAATCACACTGCTCCCCTTACCACTCTACTGAAACAACTGTCTCAGAAGTCACCTGGCTTGTCAGCGCCTAGTCAGCATCAGGTGGCTCTGACTGACCCAGCGACCGGCGTCTTTGCCCTTTCGTGTCTTTTTTGAGATGGACTCTCTTACCACTTCTGACCTCTTCTTCATCACCTGTCTCCATCTGGTTTCTCTTCTCTTAGACGTGGGCTAATGCAGGCAGTCCTCGAGAACATGGTCCTGAACTCCTGGCCTCCCCTCCCCCAGCTTTCCCATTTTCATCTAGGATCTTGGCCAGTCACCGTGGACAGCATTTTGTGGGCACCTACCTGTCAGCCCATGTTCTCAGTGCTCTGTTCTCGACTTTCCCCCTACTCTCCCGCCACCCCCCAAAATACCTTTGGAGACTAAAAGAAATGTTACTGTTTTGTAGGAGAAAAACGGAAATGCTGAGAGCTTAGGTTTCTTAATAGAAATTTCTGGCAATAACCTTGAGTTTGTCTTCGATGTCTACTTGACTGCTCACCAGCTCCCTCTGAGTTTCCTGCTTATGACTCACCCTCAAACCCAAACTCACCTTCCTTTCTCGCCTACCTTTGTTCATTCTCCGTGTCCCTGGGCTTTAATTTATTGCAATAAGTTTCAGTTGTCACTTGCTGCGTCATTTATGGTGACTCCCTGCCTTTTCCCTCCACCAATCAGCTGCCAAATCCTGTTCACTTCACTCCCAAGCATCTCCTCTTCCTTCTAAGTTCTGTAATGTTCTTTTGCGCCTTCTTTCTTTCTTATTGTACAAGTATACACATAACACTTCTTTTAAAGATAAATTTCATTTTTCTCCATCACACAAGTTTATTGTATGCTGACTCATGGGGCAAAAAGATGTAAGTGATGTTTTTTATAATTCATAGTAATCTGATCACCTTGGTGTATGGGTTGAATTTTGTCCTGTCAAAAAGCAGTGTTGGAGTTCTAACCCCAGTCCCTTGGAACGTGACCTTCCTTAGAGAGAGGTTCTTTACAGAGGTCATGATGTGAAAATGCAGTCATTAGGATAAGCAATAATCCCATCGGACTGGGTGCCCTTATAAAGAAGGGAAGTTTGGACACACACTCACACAGGAAGAACGCCATGTGACAATGGGGTTTATGCTGCTACAAGTCAAGGGCCACCAAAGATTTCCAGCAAACCA
>PVKE010003740.1:25058-69923 GCA_004027555.1 Craseonycteris thonglongyai
CAGTGCATAGTTATTTCTATTTTACTTTTTGACAGATAGAGAGAGAGACAGAGACAGAGACAGTTAGAGAACCAAACTGTGGGAACTCCCCAGTTCAGCACGTGGGTCCTGCCTGGGCCGGAGCCGGGATTCGATCCTCGGTCCTCATGGCCTCAAAGCGAGCGCTCAACCCGCTGAGCCGTCCCGGCTTTCCCCTTCCTGTTTCTTATTATGCTTTCGTTTCCTTATCGCTGATTGATTTCTCTAACACCCAGCTTGTCTGTGTAACTCCCTGTGTAAACGCTGCATGGCTGCTTGCTGCTGCTACACAACCTGCAACTTTTTAGGCCAACACTGAAAGCATTCCAGGATCTCCTGGGAGCTAAATGCCAGGAGAAAAATGACTTTGCCACATTCACCAGGGTACCCCAGCATAGTGACAAGGGCCAGCAACGGAGTAAGCGAGCAGTTGTTGCATGAGTGAATGAATGAATGAGTAGATGATGAATCCATTCCCTTTCACTAATGTGTGGGCTTCATCTGGAACAAATCACTGCCTTTTCCCAAATTGCTTCATCTTTCCACCTCTCCCCATTTGCTGTTAACAGCTGGTATCTGCCCATGGCCACCTCTGTGTGTTTTCAGATTATAGTTGTCATTCAAGACTCAGCTCAGTTTTCATTGCTTTCTTAAATTTTCCCTGATGTTTTCTGATAGGAAGAAAATCCTTCCCTCCCATACCACCCGGGAAGCCCTTTTTACTTTGCATTATAGCTCCTGTATGTCACTTTGTGAGCATGGTAATACTGCTTTTAGAGCTTAGCTCCTGGTAGGTTGGTTTTCAATAAAGATTTGTTAAGTGGGTAAATTAGGTAAATAAATATCTGGGATAGCAGAGCTGGAGTTAGAACCTATAAGCCCCACCCCCGCCCCGTTTACTTCTGTGTCTAGGCAACAGTTTGTCCAGAGATTTCCTTGTTAACATTTTTATTTACAAATGCTCTTCAGGAATTACATGTAAGAGAAAGGAGCTGGCATTGAGTGCACTGAAAAGTTGAATTGCAGGTTTCCATGGAGACAGTTGAGAGTTGAGTTTTCTGTATATGAATGTTTTAATGAAAACATTTTCTTGGCCATTATAGATGGGTTTGTCTACCAGAAGAGAAGTGCTTTATCTTAACATACTATTATGTTCATAAGTTAGATTGATGGTCTGAAATATTATTTCATCAAATCACTATGTGTTATTGTGGTTTCCTTGCTGAAAGTCGTTCCAAAGCTAACAAAATGAGGGCTATCCTTGTTTGTGGAAGAAAATATCTCTATAGACCTTTTTATTTCCTTTTGATAGTATGAAGTGGCCTTTTTATTTTAGCTAAAGGATACTTATCTCAAGCCTCTAAGTGATTCGGTTCTTTCTTTGATGTAACAATTATCCCAAATCATGCGTGCGTTCTCCATGCAGTTGACCATCATTAAGTCATTGGAAGGAGTTCATGATGATGGTGCCCTAATGACGGTAGGGATTGGGAGGAGCTCAAAGTTAATTCCCAAACACTTAGGAAGTAAAAGACTGTCTATGCACAAAACACTGTGGGTTTGCTCTAGTTTTAAGGCAAGTGTTTCTATGGCACGGACCAATAGGTGAGACTCTACAGACAATGGCTGTTAGAATGCCATGCAACAGGCATTCTGGATCATAATTAGGTAATTATTAGTTCTACTTGTGATCTACTGTAAAAGAGAATTTATTAAGAATCTTGTACCGACCCAGAGATGGCCATGCTGCTCATTGTAGTAAATTTGAGGTACCATTTTGCTTACCTCTTGAAGATCCCTTCTTAGCGCAGAGATCCAACCCATCATTCTCAAGTACCTTTTAATAGGAAATCTCCCAATAACCTATTAGAAGCATAATGAAAACCTCATTCTGTCAGGCTTTGGAGCTATAAGTAGCTTCTAATTTGCACACGATTGGAATAGCATTGAAGAATTACAGTAACGAAGTGAAACACTCCTCGGATTTTCAATTTTCTGATAGCATCCCCTGTAATTTCTTGTAATGCGTCTGTAGCCAAGTGCAGTGACACATGTCAAGGCTCATGCTGGAACTTCTGCCCACATCAGCGTTCCAGTGGGACGCACGCTGCTGTCAACTTGGCTCCCGGGGAGGGTGCAGAGCGGTGCCTGTGTTTGGCCTTGATGGAAATTCCATTCTATACAGTCCTCTGAACAAGTCTCATCATTTCTCACAGCTCAGATGGATGTTTTTGTGGCCTGACATTTGACTTCACGTATTTATTGGAAAAAATTGTGAAGCGTTCCTTCCACGCGCGTGCTTGGCAGAACGTATGGTTTGTCCTCCGCTAGCCCGCAGGCCCCGTTGAGTTGATTGCCTCATTGGAACGAAGGAGACATACTTTGTATTCTGATAAATGAATGAATTCCTTTTGGAGGAACTGAAAGAAGCAGAGGGAATCAGAGGACCCGGTGGGAGAAGAGCCTGAGTTTTCTCTAGCATATTTCATATTTTCCTCAGTTCTGGCTTTCAGGCTTACATAATCCATTTCCCCTCTCACAAAACATAAATGCTTTCCTTCTAATCTGAATTAAAATAAGGGTCATTTGTGCCTAACCCTTAGTGCCTTCATGGTGTGTGACATATGTCAGTTGTAAAATACCTCAAGCCAGTGACAGAATTACAAATAGACTAGTCACAACTGGTGTAGGAAAAATGGAATCAACCAGGCTTTGTGATCATAAAAATAATTACCACTGTCTCCCTGCCTGCAGTTTCAGCTACCTGTGGGTTAACCGCAGTTTGAAATAGTAAATGGAAGATTCCAGAAATAACTAGTTCATAAGTTTTACATTGCACACCATTCTGAGTAGTGTGATGAAATTCCACACCATCCCCCTCCACCCTGCCTGGGACATGAGTCATCCCTTGGTCCAGCATGTCCACACCCCACCTGCTAGTCACTCAGTGGCCATCTCGGTTATCACATCGACTGTCTGTCACAGTGCTTGTGTTCAAGTCACCCTTATTTTACTTAGTAAGGACCACAGCACAAGAGTAGTGACATTGGCAATTCAGACCCACCAAAGAGAAACGGTAAAGTGCTTCCTTTTGGCGAAAAGGTGTGTACGTATGGGCAGAAAAACCAGTATATATAGGACTCGGTACCTTTGGTGGTTTCAGGCATCCACTGGGGGTCTTGGAAGAGTTCGCTGTGGATAAAAGGGTCTATTGTAATGACACTGTCACTCTGAGCATATGGCCCTTGCAAGGCTGTCCTACTCTTTCAGTAGGTGTTGTGACTCATTAATTTTACCTGCATGAGGATAAATTTGCAATAATTCAGCTGCATACTCTTTAAGGTTCTCCTATGTGATCAAAGGCATTTTTTCCTAAGGTAGCAGGGTTGATTTTTAGATAAGAGTCTCCCACACCAATGTGAGCTGTGTTCTAAGCACAGTGCTGAAGAAGCCAAGAAGCATCTTCTTGACTCTTCATGTCACCCACATAACAACAACAAACATTTATCAAATTCCTGTGGGAACAAAGCCCTTATTCCTGTGCTATGTGATCGGGTTGGGGCAGGGACAGTCAGCAAAGACTCATTTTAGTGCAACAGGGACTTTCTGGGTGCTCAGGGCAGATATGAACTGATGTTTCTGTTTAAAACATATCAGAAAAAAATATTTGAGTCTTTCAGTTTTGCTTGTCTAAATGGCATTTGTTGAAAATAAGTCAAACTGAGACTCTGAAATTTTGTGTCAGATTTTTACAGCTTCAAGACTGTTGACAATTGGGGCCACGTCATTTGTTAGGTTGGAGAGCGGCTCTGCTTTGTGCTGTAGGATGTTTAGCAGCACTAGGTGCCAGCGAAGCCCTCGTCCAGTTGTGACAACCTAAAATGCCTCCAGACATTGATACATGTCTTCTGGGGTGACAAAATCACCCTCTGTGGAGCATCCCTGCTGTCAATGACTTCCTGGTGGCTGTCGATACTGGTATCTGCTGCTTTTAGAGAGAACAGGTGACTGTTTTCTCATCTCTAAGACATAAATATTTATAGAACAATCCTGGGCATGGATTAAAGGCTTGGACTAAGGGCTCAGAAGTCAAGGGGTGAACTTTTTGGTGTGTGGATTACATCTCAATATATTTGTTATGAAAACAGCGATGTCATCTTTTTTGTCATTATGTATGAATTTACTAAACTGTCCTGAGTCTGTGTAGCTGGCACAGAGGGGCACCAGCATCCTCTGAGTATTATTTGAGCCTTAGGTAAGCTATTATTAGAGAAATGTGGGCAGCACCGTTCTCAGTAACTCTTAGGTACTAAGAACGATTAGGGGATTTTGAAGTGTGGCCCCACCCCTGCTATTAGTGTGTTTTTCTGTGTATCATTCTTAGCATGGGCCTTGAGGGTTCCCCCACCCTCCTTCTCACTGATGGTCCTTTAGAGCTTTATTACTCCAGTAGCATCAGCATCCTCTGGAACCTGGTTAGAGATGCAGCGACTCCAGCCCCACCTCCAATCGAAGTTGGAGAAGCACTTCCTTAATGGCCTCCTTCCATTGCCCTTCATTAAGGACCTTTATCGTTAAGGACCTCTTCAGATATTTGCTTTCCTAGAATGTCTTGGTCTCTTACTGGCTATGAATTCTCCTGGCTTTCACTGATGGGCCTTTGACAATTAAAAAAACCCAACTTTTTCTTGCTCACCATTCTGCCCACTCACAAATACAGTTTTGCTTCCTCTGATCCAAGGTGTGAGCACACAAAACCCTCTTTTATACAGCAATCCAACCCCAAACTCCTAGGCTGGGTTAGAAGTCTGGACTCCCAAACAAGTTCTGCAAAATGTGTTAGTTAACCAGCCAGCCAGAGTTCTAGTTCACCCCTGGGTCCACACCAGAGTGCCCCTCTGTGTGTACAGCTGTATGGGACACATGTTCCTGTAGAACTTAAAGGTCCTCAACATGAGCTGCCTTAAGAACACTCAATAGTTCAAACCAGAGGGCTGTGTGCAAGGGATATTGGAATAAAATGGTCTTCATGATGAAATCAATACTGGGAAAATAGGGGAAAGAAAAAGAAAAGTTGTCATGCTTAGAGAGTGCCTTCTTCAATATGTATAAGCATCAGCTGGCCCCCACCAACTCTGCCCTTAAATCTGTCCTGTCTTTGAAAAGGACATGAATTCCCACTCAGTTGCTCAACTAAAACTTAGGCATCATTACCGATTCCTTCTTTCTCTTCAAGCTAGTGGCAAATCCTGTTGTTTCTGCCTTCAGGAGAAGAATCTGAACTCCATCTACATCTAGTCATCTCCATTGCTATCCTCCTGGTCTAGTTGCCATCTCTCATGATCTTCTGCAGTGGGCTCCTAAATTCTTCTGCCAGATCATTCCTGTCACCCCCAGACCCTTTTGTTAGCAGCAGGCAAAGTCTAGTTTCTAAATGTTACATCTGCCTGTTAGACACCCTTGTTTCCTCTATCCCTCCTTTCTATTCCTCAGACTTGTAGAGCTTGCTCTCTCTAGACTTAGAGTTCTCTTCTCTCTCCACCCGCTTTAGCACTCCCCACCTGCTTCTTGAACAATGGCTTCTTATTCTTTGAGTCTCAGCTCCAAATCTCACCCCTTAAAGCAAGAACAGCCTATCCAATTAGGATCCATTAAAGTGCCCTTGTTTTTATTCCATATGCCAAGTGCCTGGCACAGAAATGGTACAAGGATGCCTTTGGAATACATTCCTCACCACATGACTATGTTCTGGAAAATGCTGATGATGTAGAAGTAGAATAACCCTAAGTTGGAATTGGACACAGAGCTAGGGAAAGCTAGAAATATCCAGAGAAAAGTTCATTTGCCATGCTTCCGTTTATCTAATAGAGAGAGAGAGATTGCCTATCAATTAAAGTCACAGGGTTGAGCTGGGATGTGGTCCTTGGGGATTTGAAGTAATTTCATCTAATCTGGAGCAGTTTTAGAATTTAATGCAATCAGGTCTTAGTATTTCCCCCCTCCATGTAATGATTCACGTGCCATGAAATTTTTCATTAAAGAACTCCAAGGCACACAAAGTAGGGAAGAGGAAGCCGCACACACCTTGTGTGTTCAACCATTTTGTGGAGGCCCCAAATGCAGATCATTGAAATGGAGCCTTGGAATTTCAAATCAAGTTCCACTTGGCAAATTTAATGAAATGCAACAAATACTTAACAGTTCTAAAGGGCATGAAGTCATTACGGTTTCTCATTTTGTTAGGTACTTTGGGGGCCTCCATAATTTTTGGAGTGAAATCAATTCAGTTGTGTGTGTGTGTGTGTGTGTCTACTTATGTGATCTGTGGATAGATCAGGCAGACTCTGGGCTTAAACTTCTATGGTGCCCTTTGCCAACTGTGTGTCCTTGGGCAGGTTACTTAACCTTGTGTCACATGTAAATGGGGGTGATGTAAGTTTTGCTGGGAGGGGTTAGGGCAGGGACGCAGGTCTCTGTCCTTAGAATGGCCCATGTGTGGTTTAATGCTTTGCTGTCACCATCTTAAACTACTTTATAACTTTTGAATAATGGGCCCCACACTTTCATTCTGCACTGGGCCCCACAAATTATGTTGCTGGTCCTGATTTGATGAGATTACATAAGTATAGTGCCTGTCAGAGTCCCTTCAATGAGGTGGATACTAAATATGCATTAGTTCTTTTTCTTACATATTTGAATAGCTGTGTGTTTCTGCTCTGTGGGTTAGGTGAAATTGAAAATGCTGATACTTTCTTTCTCTCTCCAGTCTATACAGCCGCACCCCTAAGAAAAGAAGATTATCCTTTGATTACTCTTAAGACTGTAGAAATATATTCAATCTTCGTAGCCACCTCCCCCCCGCCCCCCAGTATTTGCAAAACATTTATGGCCTAATAGTTTGGTAAAATGAGAGTCTTCGTGAAAGCAGTTTTCCAACTGTAAATTGCTATTCAAAGAGGTCATGACGACGAGCACTGAACGAAAGGTTTATTCAACTGAAACTGTGGTGCAGGTGTGGGTAAGGAGATATGTCAGAATCTCATGGGGTCACTGACATTCAAAATCATAGCTATCCAACTGTCAGCTTTCCCTCTGTCAAGTTGGTAGGCCTAGTAAGGTGTGGGACGAGTGTGTTGGGATGGTTGACTACAAAAACAGGACTCCTGACCATGGGTAGTGGCCTAGAGGTAACAGTTGAAGCTGATGGAGAAGATTCTTTGGAAGGAAGCATGGGGTGAGGCCAGAGAGAGTTGGAGAAGGGGAGCTTGGGGAATGTTTGTACCTGAGGTCCTCAACCTTTGGATTAACATAGAATCCCTAGAAAGATTGCAGGGATGGGTCTGATGGGGACCGTCTATGTCACCTTGGGTGAGAACCACCATTGGTTTAAGTTTAAAGGGCTGATAGACAGCCATGAGAGTGAAGTTGAAGTTGAGTCTCAGGCATACATAGGCCCATGGGAAGTCAAGGAGGGGACCTGGGAATTCCTTCCTCTCTCTTTTCCAATACCACCACCAACAACAACAACAAAAACAACAACAACAACACCAACAACAATATAATTCGTGTCTGTATTGACCATTTCTGTTCTTTGTTTGATTGCAGTGACCCAAATGGTTATTGGCTCTTTTAAGGACACCTTCTAAGACAGTAGTTCTCAACCTTTTTGGCAACAGGGACCAATTTTGTGGAAGATAGTTTTTCCACAGACCAGGGTTGGGGAATGGGGTTCCACATAATTCAAGCCCATTACATTTATTGTGCACATTATTTCTATTATTACTACTTTGTAATATATAATGAAATAAGTATACAATAGTTCACAATAGGGTTCATGCTCCTATGAGAATCTAATGCCCCTGCTGATCTGACAGGAGGCAGATCACAGGCAGTAGTATGAGCTATGGGAAGCCACTGTAAATACAGATGAAACTTCACTCGCTTGTCTGCCGTTCACCTCCTGCTATGCAGCCCGGTACTGATCTGTGGTCCTGGGGGTTGGGGACCCCTGTCCTAAGAGACATTTTACCTCTCTCCTCCTTTACACTCTCTCATTATTCTTTTTACTTTATCATGGCACAACACACTTATTGCAATTGTCTTTTGATGGTGTTTATTATTGTCTTCCTCCCTCTCTACCCCTGGATTGTAATCTCCACAAGAGCACAGGTCATGTCCGTCTTGTTTATGGCTTTGTCTCTATGAGCAAGACCCCGGCCCAGCACACAATAAGCCCTCAGACATTTCTAGAATGGGTGAGGGAGTCAGTTTTCTGCACTGAGATGATTTTCCACCGTGAACTTCTAGTTGTTCTGACATGAGGCTGAATTATTTTCCTTCTCTCACAATTCTCTGACTTCTGCCTTGCCCCCATCCCCACCCCACATTCATGCTGGTCCCCTTGCACTCATTCTTTCCCATTTGATGCCTTTGCTTTTCTTCAGGATGGGTCCTTCTTACACTTTCAGTGAGTAGAGTCTTCTGCAAAGTCTACAAACTCCCACTGGGATGCAAGACTGAGGGCAGGATCAAGATGGACTTTCTTGTTCATCAACACTCAGTAAGTCTGTACCTGGTGATTCATTATCCCTCCCATATTCTTCCTGTGTATAGTAGGGGAAGTGACCTACATCAGAGGTGTTCTGAGTCTGTGGCCAAGCTTCAAGAACCCATAAACCATTTCCTTTCACCATCAGTCTTTTATGCAATTCTCTGTCTTGGTGAATTTAATAGGTCACAGCCCAAAGACACATTCCTAATAGAAGCCGATTTGTTTGTCAGAAAAGAGGGGTATATTAATAAGACTACACAGATGCTACTGTGGGCAGGGTAAACACAGACCCCAGGGTATAAGATAGTGTAGAATAAATACATTTGTTTTCTAGGTCTCATGTCTCTCCTTGATGGCCTTGAGGAGTGAGGGGAAAACTTAACAAGGCTTCGCTGTGTTTTATGGGTCTGTGGTAGCTTTGTTGGAATGCATTTTAGAATCCATGAAGGGCATGAATAAGATGCTATAAGAAGCTGCTTGTTTAAAAAGAGAAAATAAGCTTTAATTGAGATGGCTGACTAGCCAAACGCTAATAAACTACCACTGCAAATGTGAATAGCCATTTCTTGGGTTCCTAAATGATTTTCACACTTCCCAAGCTTTATTCAAATTTGTAATATCTTTATGGTTTTGCTTTATTGGCCAGGAAAACACACACACACACACACACACCCTAAATTTTCATCAGTACTGATGGAATTCACTAATAAAATTATGTCATATTAAAATATGAAATATATGGTGGTATAATATTGTCTGAGCCAATCCAATAGAATAACATAATAGTAGCTTTGATAATTAATTTAGAAAGGCATGAAGCTAAGGACAGCTTGTTTTTATCTCTCTCTGTCCCCCACCCCATTTTTTTAATTCTCTTTTCTCTCTTTCTCTCTCTTTCTCTGTTGACTAGCTACTATTTTCTTCATCCAGACATGCATAGAAAAGTGTTAAGTGGCTGTTGAAAATCCCAGAGGCCTGTTTACTTCAAGGGAGAAGCAGGAAAGCTGCCATAATTCAGAAAGCAGCTTCTGGCATGAGATGAAAGTCAGATCAGCTCAAGTTTGGGTCAGAATTTAGAGGCCCCACTGGAGTGTTTACGCTTATATCTATAGTTCAGATAAGTTGGTGGAAGAAATTGTTCCTCGTGGCAGGTCATGAATCTAATTACCCTAGAAACATTACTACAGGCACTTGATTGAAAATTGCTAAGCAATGTAGGCTGGCTGCGGCTTCTCCCACTTTCAAATCATGGATGATATGTGGACAGCATCCTCCACATGGGCCTGGAACTCACAGACTCATAACTCAAGGAGGGAGGCCATGTTTCCCAGCTGAAAACAGACTCTGGAGAGAGGCCCTGTTGCTGAGCATTTGTTCAAATAAGTTTACCCTCTTAGAGAAGAGAGAAAAAGAGGACGTTCTTGAGCAACAAGAGAGAAATATTGAAGCCTCACGAGTTGACAGGGAAACAGAGGGAGTAGATAAATGGCTGGATCTAAGCACGAATTCAGTGCCTCCCTCATTGAGGGTTGGGTCATTGTTTAGGCCTGTTTCCTGCTGTTAGAGGATTTGAATATCATTATTAAGAAAGGCATAGATATTTATATCTAGTGTGAATACAGACTATGGGTTTAAAATCAGGATGAGTCTACACCTCCTGGACACCCCTGTGGGCATGGTCTGGTGACAGACAGCAAGGGTTTTGAAGTCAGACTCTCTCAGATTGAAGTCTCATGCTCTTCTTTACCAAGCCTGTGACACTGTGCAAGCTACTTAGCTCTTAGTCTCCACTTGCCCATCTTTAAAATGGGGCTGATGCTGCTTACCTCATCAGGTTAGTCAAAGGACTGTGGTACAAACAAAGTCATTTAAATGATTCCTAGGCTGATAATGATAGGTGAAGGTATTCCGCTAAACAAACAATGTCACTATTGGGCAACTGAAGGCAGGTAGGGCACTGTATCTGAATAAATCAGATAGTGAATCTATTATCTGATGGGTAGTTTTTCATTCTTCTGTGAAGTCTTTGATGGGAAGTAGGTAAGAGGGGAGTAGGAGCTAGTGTTTGAGAAATGTGTCAAAATATGCTAGCTCTCAGATGTCATGGCTGTCTGTTGCTTTAAGGAAAGAATCAAAGTAGGGAGAGACTAAAGGGATGGATATAAATGTCAAAGAGAAAATGTGACACTGGGTTAAGCAGATATTAGTCAAATAGTCTTTTAGGAATTTGGAATGCATGGAGGGTAAAAATTCATTCTCATTACTTACTTGACCATTGGTCCTACACAGTGTTAAGTACAACAGACTAAACAAAACAAAACAAAACTTGCCCAATGCTTGCTTTAGACAATAAGACTTGCTGTGTATCCCTCTCGGGTGTCCAGGACACTAGTTGTAGGAGACTTAAGACATGTAATGGTGTTCTCATATTACAACAAAAGGCAAGGGTACAATTTAGGGTCAAATGCTTTGGGAGGTTGGACTATTGAGGAATTTATCATGGCAGCCCGGGCTGCCAATTTAGAAATGGGGGGAGGCTGTAAAGATCATCAGCTGAGTTGGTAGGGACTTTGGAACACATGGCATGTGCTTTACGATCCAGAAGGTAGATTTCCCCTTGTTCATGTAAAACACTTCAAGTGTTTAGTAATGGAAGAAGAAGCTTTTAACCTCCAGGTTACTGGTTAAGAAATGTCCCAAGTTGGTAGTGACTAGAAACATTGCCATCTGCCAGCTGCGCGGTGGCCTGTATGAAATGACATGAAGGTCTCAAAGCAAACTGTCATGGGCAGGCCTTTCTGTCTGACCAACTTTAACTCCATGGACAATGACCCAGACTCATACTCGCTGAAGTGGTCCCCCTAGAGTCTGACTGGAAGCTAACAGGTGGTTAAGAATGGAGACGTCCATGTGGGAATCACAGTGCCAACCATTCTTTGGGACCCACCAGTTTAAGAATCCACTTTATTTTTCACTTTGGGAGACTTCAATTATTTCTCTTGCTGAGCATTTCAAAATAGTATTAGCAACTGGCATTTGAAATGCATTCTGCCAGGCACTCTGATAAATGCTTTACCTGCATAGGGTCATTTTATCCTCCCAACTGTCCTTAAGAGAGGGCCTCTGTTCCTTATATTTCAAAGTAGGAGACTGAGGCTGATCAGAATGAATAAATTTGCCTGAGGTTATAAAAGTGGTAACCTCAAGCCAGCTCTTTCTTTACCTCAAGTGCTCAGCCCATTATTCTATCTAATTTGCTAAAATATCTTTTACAATCCACATTCTGTTGCGTTATGCCCCCAAGGAAGTTTCTGTTACTTCTTGAGCCACATGAACTAATGCAGGAGTTTTCAGACATGGTAGATAACTTACCCAACAGTCACTCCCCCAGCCCCCACCTAATAGATGACTGGTTTTATTATTAAAGAATGGGGAGGCTTTGTGTTTCCCAGGAGTCTCCACTCACTTCAGAAAGTGAATCACGGCTAGCTTTGACCAGTTTGATGGGGTAGACATGTGACCTCATTCTTGGCCATGGGATATGAGGTTTTGTGCTAGGGGATGCCTGAGATGTTTCCTTGATCTTGGGAGAGACATGCAAAAGAGAATACTGATTTTTTGACTCTTGACATGGTTGTGTGAGAAGCTATCATGTCCATCAAGTAATTGTGAGAAAAGCAAGGTGAACAAGTAAGGGATGGCTGAGGGTGGTAGAGGAGTGAGAGAGAAAGGCTCTGTTGTTGCCATTGACCTATTGAACCTGAGTTGCCCACCCTCTTGATGTCTGAGTACATGAGATTATAGATGTACTTATTTATAATCCTGTGGGAGGTTCTTCTGTTACTGGCGTCAAAGTATTCTTGCTGAAATTGTCAGTCTGAACAGTAGAATTACTTAAAGTTATTTTTCTAATGATTACATTTATTTGTGTCCCCTATGAAATATACAAGGAAAGGCATAAATGTCACAGGTGATGACACAATTTCAGGGTACACAATAAATGAGCATCCAAGTTAGGTCCAGAAGGTAGGTTCCCTACTTTCTATAGAATTCCAGATAAAATATAGGACATCCAGTCATGATTGACTTTCAGACAGATGATAGATAACTTCATTACCAATAGGCCGCAAATGTCACATGGAATATACTTATATTAATACTTCTTGTTTGTCTGAAATTCAAATTGAGCTAGGCATTCTGTGTTGCTATTTACTAACCTTGGCAGGTCCTACTTGGCCAGGACTACATGTGTTTTACTATTTGTCCTTTCTCATTGTGGACCCGTATTTGAAAATATCAAGGGATACGGGATAGCTCAGCGGTTGATCACTTGCCTCCCAATTTCAAGGTCCAAGATTTGATTACTGGCCCCGGCACATACAAACCCATATGCTGAACTGCAGCACAACTGGTAACTGCTGGGATGGCTCTGCTGGGAAGGTTCCCATCTCCCATGTGGTAGACCCCCAGTTTGGTTCCCGCCCCTGACCCCACATCTACCTGTGTAGAATGAAACCATGTCACAACTAATGACATACAACTGTGGAGACTACTGTGAGCCCTCCCCCTCTCACCTTCTCTCAAACAATAAAATAAATCTTAAAAAAGAAAAAAAAGAAAATAACAGATGCCCACGTCACCTGATGGAAGTCAGAGAGGCAATTTATAGACTCACATGACTCCATTTTCTCTTGTTATATTTATTGCCAAGTGAATTTTGCTGTGAGGTGACAAGATGACCACCAGCAATGTCAGACTTACAGCCTATCATCTTTATGAACCCGGGTGAAAAGAAAGCTACTTTCCCCAGTGGCCCGCATGCAAACACACAGGTTAGAGGATAGTGGATGGACTTATGAGTAAGACACAGGCCAATCTTTGTGACTTAGGTCACTAAGCACCATGGACAGCAAGATGGGGGGTGTGAGTATACTGATTGGCCAGCAGTGGTCATGTGACCACCTTGGAGCTGGAGGTTAACTTTGCAATGTGCTGTATCCAAAGCACATGGGAACTAGGAGAGGGGAGGCTCCCTAAAAATAAAGATGGGATGGATGCTGAACAACTGGCAATAATGTCCACCCTAGTCACTAGGCATCACACACAAGCCTGCTGGTCTGAAAGATTATCCCAGCAACTCTGTGTGTGGGACCTTGGCCCTGTCTGAATCAGTCTTTTGCTGAAAATGGGTGAATTAACTAAAAACTATGACTCACAAGGAATGTATCTCAGAGCAATCAGATGATTGTGAATAAGGCTGTTGGGTGTTGTCTCAGAAGTTCAATGAGGTTCAGCTTGTTAGTCAATAGTGACAGAAATAATGGTGGCTCGTCTCAGTCTGCACAGGTCTGAGCAGCTTTCTTTGATTTCTAGTTATAAAAAAAGCTCATTTAATTTTTGTGTAAACCCCAAATTGAATTTTATTGGAATACTTATACATGATTACTTTTTAGTGAAACTTATTGTCATTTCAGCTCTAACATTCTAGCAAATGGAGCAGAGAGGGTTTTTCTTCTCTCTCTCTTTTTTAACTTTCTTTCAAATTGTTAGTTTTATTAAGCAAATATTTATTGAGTAGTTCCTATGAGGTAGGAGAAAAATCAGACAGAAGTCCCTGTCTTGAGCCACTTACTTGAAAACATTTTGCTGTGTGTGTTCTATTAGTAAAAGTCCTAGTCCCTGCATTTAAATATAATGTTCTCTATAATTATACAGCTATGGAAAAATGGGGTGGGGATGTCTGAGAAACTGAATTCTGAGGGAAGTGATTGAGTAATCTATCAAAAGTTCAGTTGGGTATCTAGCCCTTGAGGCTGGTCATAGTACTTTGTCATAGATTTCCATGGGACAAGCTTCTCTTCTTTACTTTCTTGCCGTGGTTGTCATTTTACTTTTGTTGTGAGGACTCTTAGAGGACTGTTTGCATCCACCACTGGACTATAAGCTCCTGAATGCAGAAACCTCTCTTTGTTCCAGTGCCCAGCACAGTGTCTGCCATAAAGTGGGCATCCGAGAAATGCTTGTTGAACATATGGAAGGATCACCTCCTCTCCTGCCTTTTCACTCTGTCCATTGGCTTTCCTGGATCTCCTACAGATGATGACGTGTCATGCTAATACCAAAAACTAAGTACAACGAATGTGCTCCAAACCTAGCTTTTTAGCAGCTCTGGCGAATCCCTTGTGAAGGCTGTACCTTATATTCTCTTGTGAATTTGGCAGGGATGTGATTTGGCTCTACCTGTTGCTCCCGCAGACCGAAAAAGACAATAGAAGCCTGGCATGATGTGACCATAGGAAGGAAGACTGCTCCTTCAAAGGGGCAAGAAGAGGATAGTAAGCCCTGAATCAGTATCTCTTCAGCTTCATGTTGGTCTCTTCTCCTATTGGACTGTAGGTGCTGTAATAACTTTGGGAAGTAGTGGCCTCATGCTTAATAACAGAACCCAAGACTTGCTTAAACCTGTCTCCCAACACAAGTCAAGAGAATAACCTTGGTGTTGTTCTTATTCTCTTGGATGATGCTTACCCCTCAGAAATGCCAGAAATGGAGGAGTCAACCTTGGTTCCAGGCCTTCCTTCATCCATTTCACCAAGTCCATCTTTAACAGGCCCTGTAAGCTCTTCTTGCAGATTGTATTACAAGTCCACTCACTTCTCCAGTGCCATCGTCCCAGGACAAATACCTCCACCCTTGGGTAATTCCCAGTAGAGCTGCAGAACTGGGCGACATGCTGTCTAAATGCATGCATCGAATCATGTCTTGCCCCAATAGCTTTACAACATGGTTAGAACAAAGTGTGAAGTCTTTCACTTGGTCTGCTAGGCTCTCCATAGCCTGGTTCCTGATCCCACTCTGATCTTGTCTCCTACCACTCCAGTCGGTCTTTCATAAGCCAATTTGCTCCCTGTCTTGGGACTTTGCACTGACTGGCCCCTTCCTAGATACTTCCAAACCTTCTGAAGATCAATTTTATATTGCCATGAAGACCTTGACCTCACGAGACTTTCCCTGATCACTCAGTCTGTGGGAAGGTAGCCACATCATGTTCCTTTGTGATCCTGTTTTTATTATCACTAGGACATTTACCCCTTTCTCATCTATGTGTCTCTCTCTCTTCTACACTGATGACCAGAATGTCAGCTCTATAAGAACCGGATTGTCTAACTTTATTTAAATAAATAAGGGATCACTCTATCAGTGAATCCTCTTACTCTCTACCTCATTGGCTAGGGAAAGTGACTAATGAAATATCCCGCTTGAGAAGGGATTGTGCACTATAGAGAAAACCAGAAGTGACATACTGTTGTCAAAAATATGTCTGGAAAAGAATTGAAAGTCACCTGCCTCACTCTGTGATGACTTACAAATGACAAATGCCCAACATCATCATTCAGGGTAGTAGCGCGCCTTTCAAAGAGCTGGAGCCAACTGCTCTCATCGTGCCCAGAAAAAGTCATTGTCCTCTATGAGTGCCTGGCTTACATTTGGAAAAACCAAGCGATTGGCTTCTGTCTTGTTCCAGGATTGACATCGCCATGCTTTGTGCTACTGTTACCAGCAGATATTCAGATATTTTTCCTTTGTGAATCATCTAGCCAGCCCTTCTAATCACTGGGAACAAACTTTGAGTAGGTTGAACCAAATTAGGTGTCAGCACATGCTTTCCAGCCAAATAAGCTTTCAGGACCGGGGGTGCGGGTGGGGGTGGGGGTGGGGGAGGGCCGGGGAGCAGCAAATCACTGTGAGTCCCTGCACAATCACCTAATTGTGTTCCTCTTTGAAAGTCTGACTTTTTTTTCCCCCGTCAGCTATTAACCACCATTAGCTGCAAAAGCATATTACACAAAAGAAAACTCCTTCGATATGAGTGTCAGGCTCAAACAATGCAGATTTCCAAAGAACGGAATTTGTATTGGAGACAGGAAGTGCGGGTTTGCTCATGGCTGAATGTGTAAGTGTGGGATGCACCTTGGACCAGCTTTCTGCCTGAGGAAGGGCAAGGACACATGAGTCATTCCCAGCCACGGAGTCCACAAGGGACATGGGTTCCAGCAGGTTGTCTCTCTTCCTTCTCCCAAGGACAACAATACTGATGTTTCCAAGGAAAAACAAATTTGGGGGAGAAATGCATCACTCACATCAAATTCACAGGGTTGTACATTCTGAGCTGTTCGGAAACGATGAGTGGAGAACAGGCGTAGAATGAGCTTTTGAGTGTGCACAAGAACTCAGCATAGAGTGAGGCCCAGGGAATACTAATTGGGAATTGCCCTTTGGACACAGGATTGAGGCCAGGGTGCTCTGTAAGTGGATCCCTAGAATGAGAGTCCTCCTGCCTAAAAGGAGAATTTCTGGACGTGGTGAGAGGGTGGGTACAGGCCAAGGGGACTCTCTTGGCTAGATGACCAATAGAATCCCTTGTAAATTGCTTTGGGGGAGTGAGAAGGCCATTTACCATGAGAACTTGTCAAGGCAGTTATACTTTTTTGAGAAATATAAACGAAATGGCTTTTGGTAGCAGTGAAAACACATTTCATTTAGGCATTTCATTATGCATGAAGGAATCTTGTACAGAACATAACCAAAGGGTGAGTTCCTTGTTGTTCCAACCCTTGATTATACTCAGTATCTTAGCAGCTGAAAGATTTCCAGGGCTTGAAAAATCCTATAAATCTGTTTTTCTTTCTTTTGTTTTTTTAGTTGAATTGGTGTGTTGATTTGTTTTCATTGCCAATTGTGTTTTCAGGTGAACATTGGCTATTCTCTAAGCTTGAAAAGTATCTTGGTGTCTTAGCCTCAAGATTGGTTATTAATATTTGCTTTCCCAGTGTTTCAGTAGAACCTATTTTTAAATAATTTAAAGAACCACTGGTATTAAAAATGCCAGGTCCACCTGACATTTTAACCTACATCTGCAGTGTTTATGAGTTGATGGGTGCCGGTAGGAATATTTTTACCTAAGCAAACCCTAATTAAATGCAGTATGAATAGGAATGGGAAGTAAGTAGAAAAGAAGTACCAATATTAGGGAGAGAGTGAGAAGTACAATTCGTGCCTGTCAAACATTGCCTGGTTTATTGTATTTTAAATTCTGTGACTAAAGATTTTATGATATTAACCACTGTGCAAAGACTGTAAGCTCCAAAGAGAATTGTTTATTATGATATTGTGTCTATGCATTCAAAATGAGACACATATTTATATATCTTTGGATTCTAGTTAATGCCAATTACTAGATTTCTTTCATATTACAAGCCTGGTTATGCTTGGAACCATTATAAATTAAACCAGAGTTCTAAAAATTATCTCTTTAGGTGATGGGATTATTCTTTGCATATCTATTTTTATTCTGGGAATATTACATTTCTAAAATTTATACATCAGGTAGAAGTGACATTTTCCACAAAATTCCTGTTTGTATTTTCTTAAATGTTTTAATTGAATATGAACACACAGTGGGGCTCACCATAATAAGACTTAATGTGTTTTAAATGCTTACTACAAATAATGCTAAATACCATCTAAGAATAAGAGTCCTATAAAGTTGAATCTTTTCATTCAAAGATCTAAAGTAAAGTTTTTGGGTGAAAGTATACAATAGCTAAATAGTTCTAAATATGCAAAGGATTAACACTGTGATTTATATGTATCACATATTTAATAATATATATATTATTTTTGCTGTAATATAAGAATTTGGCTTCTGTTATTTGGGTTACATAGAATTACTTTTCACAGATTAATCATGTGATATTAGGTAAATTAGTGAAATGTTTAAGCCTTGATGTCTTCAGTTTTTCAGTGGAGATAACATTTGTACTCACCTAATAAGGTTATTTTGAAAATTAAATAAGATAAGGGATATAAAGGGCTGAATGGTGGGCTTGGTGTATAGTATGTGCTCAGAAAAGATAGGTCTTTGTTATTGCTTTTTATGCTTATTTATTGTTAGAAAATATTAAGCTTCAGAACTACCTACCTATACAGCTACCCAACAGAAACAATCATACAATACTATTCTTCAAGTGGCTTGAATTATAGGGTTCAATATATGAAGACAGTAGAAACCAAAAAGGAAATAATATTTAGGAAGCCGTTATTATGTTTGCAGAACTCTCACTGATGGAGTTAAAGTCTGAGAGTCCCAAACCCACTAAAGATAACAAGCCTGCCCTCTGGTGGTTATTAATTTCAACTAGTTAGAATTTTCTGGGCTAGATTTGCACTCTCCTTCAAACGCCAGTTGTGTGTGTGTCTTGAACGACAGGCCTGCCTGCTTCTTTTGTATCCTGTCTGGTAACTATGCAGGTGAACATCTAAACTCACCATACACATGGGGAAATGAAATGTTTTATGGCTACCGAGAAATTGTCTCTTCCTTTTTTTCAGCCCCGTCAGGACTTGGCAATTGCTAAGGGTTATTTACAAGAGCTCTGAGCAGTCTGATCAGTTAACTGTGGAAGGTAAATGAGATTTTTAAGGTGTAGGGAAAGGGAGAGGCCATTGGTAAAGTGAGACAATTCATGAGAAAAATGAGATGTCAAACTCATAGACTGGAATTGCTGGGACATTGTGCATCCCTAACTACTTGACTGGATGGGGAAGGGGTATTTAATGTTTCTTCTATGAGGGGTGTGCATGCACCACACACACACACACACACACACACACACACACACACACACGGTAGAGTGGAAATGATTTCTACATAGACAGGGTGTATAGTCTTTTATCTTCCTATTCTCATTGGTACAAACAAACAAGTTATTGAGACACTTGTCTTCCAGTGGTTTCTGGTTCTCAAAGTAGAAAACATGTTACTTGGCAATTCAGTGAAGTAGCTGCTGTTGACATAGGGCACCCACCTATGCTCAAGGCTCCTCCATCTCATGGTCCTTCTGCTCCTGCTGAACTTGACTCCCTGCACCTCAGGATTCTTTAGGGTCCAAATAGCAGGGTTCCAACTGAAACAAACAGTATAGGGGCTATACATTGGCTCACCTAACTGGAGTACCATTGGTTCACAGAGCTTTAGGTGACCAGATTCAGGGGCTCAAATAATATCATCAGGGTTTCTCTCTTTCTCTCTCTGTCTTTTCCTCTTCCCATTGCTCATCTCTCATCTCTGATGTCTTTTTCTCTGTAGGTTTTATTTGCAGATAGGCTGTTCTCATGTGATGACCATGATGACCCTGAAACTCCAGACTTCTAACTTCAGTGTCTTTGTTTTCAGGGAAAGAAGAGATCCCTATTCTTGGTGTGCTGTGTATCCCTTAATCAGAGAGGTCTTTCTGCCTGTCTCACATGCTTGATCTTGGATGAATTACTACTATGGGTGAGAATAGGCTACTGTGAAGAGTCACATGTTCAACCCCATGTTTTGGGAGGCAGAGTCATACAATAGGGAAGGCAGCTATTGGCTAAAGACTAGTAGGATTCTATAACTAAATGAAGGGCGAAAGGAGTGTTGGATTAAAAAAGCGAAAACCTGTGTCCATAACAGTGTCCCTAGTACATGGTCTTCTTGTCACTGCATGTTTGCTTAACGCTGTTCTTTGGTGACCTGCCTTACCTTTCCAAGTTGCCTCCTTCCAAGTGTCGCTCAGATCATACTTCATGGGCAGACTTTTTCTACCAGCCTGATTTCTACTTCCCTCCCACCTAAGGTCTGTAGCATTCACCTGCACTTCTCATTTGGATTTTTTAAGTGCGAGTGTTAGCACTGGCCACCATTATTGTTGTTTCCCATATCATGACAGCCTTTGGGTATTCCTGTTTGCTTAGCGTTTAAATGTTGCATTTCTCTTTGCTTGAGATTGGACAGAGTCTGGGATGCATGTCTATGCTAGCGTGTGAAACATGGACTCTGGATCCCAGAGAGATGGGAATTTCAGGATACCATAAGGCAGAGAGTGTTCAAAGATTTTCACCTGCCAAGGGCACCAGCAGTCTTTCACTCTTGGTTAAACTGTTGTCAGCCATCTGCTGAAGGTGTGTCTCAGCAATCCTGGGAATGGTCCTGAGGCTGCAGAGGGGGTGTTGCTCCCTGTGGATTGGGGACCAGAGATGTAGGGGTGCCCCTGCTCTTGCTGTGGAGGCTTTGGGTGCTCCAGGAAGGGATCAGGGAGGGTAAGTTGTCTTTCCTCTTCCTCCTGCAAAAGACGAAGATAGGAGTCCAGGTGAAGGTCAACTCCAAACTCCACCGTTGGCAAAATCCAATTATAAATGTTACCCCTAGTAAAATGCCATTAGAGGTTGGCTTTGCTTTATTTGGGATACAAACCGACAGTTTTGCTTGTGATGTATTCAGGAAGACATATCTATTAAAGATAGCCTAACAATGGGGGCATACTCAGATTTGCATTTTAATTCATTTTCCCTCAGTGCTGATATGCAGCTTATCTTTCAAGAACAGGCTCCCATCAACCCTGATATAAGTTGCTTAAGAATAATTCTCATAATCTATTAGTTTAATCTGTTCACATAAGCAGGGGGTGGGGGGAAGTTCATTGCATGATGAACAGAGGGTTTCAGGACCAATTTTTTTTTTTTTTTTTTTTTTTTTAGGAATTCCCATAGTAATTGTTTCTAATTTCTGCTTATTTTTCTCCTTCTAGCGAAAGTATTAACAACTCAGGGAGAAGGGCATGTCTTATATGGAGACAGACTTGAGTTCAGAAGTCTGGTTCTCTAAACATACTGGTTCTGTGCAAATTACTTAACTTGAGCCCAGTTTCATTATCTATAGTAAGTGTATAACAATACAACCTTGAAAATTCATTCTGATCATTACAGATTATGTGTAAAAATTGCCCGGAGGACCTGTTAGATAATAGATAATGATATTTTTATCTTTCTGGAACTAAGATATCTGCTAAGGTCTTTATGCTTGTCTGATATCTGCAACTCTGGATGTTGTTTTTTTTTGTCACTCTCTGTCACTTCTGGGAGGACAAAGGAGTAACTTGTAGAGTTTATTAAATACTGGGGGGTGGGGGTGGGGTGGCAGGGGTTTAACCAGGAGAGGCCTGCTTCTCCTTGCTTGGTGTTCTGAGTTTTCAGTGGCCATTTCACTTGTCTTTTTCAATTCCCGTCCTGACGGATTCTCTCTGGGGTCAGATGTCCTTGGAGTGTTTAGTAGAGGAAAGACAAGCCGGGGCATCTGCTGACACCAGGGAGTTAAGAGTGGAGTGAAGATCTGGGAACCGCATGCTGTAGTATGGAGTTAGAAGTGGGGAATGGGCCTCCTATAAACCATGTTCATCATTTTATTTAGCTGTGTTCCTATTAGGAAGAAAATGGTTAGAAGGGATGCCTAGGGGCAGACTAGCAATGCCAAGGAGATGGTTGGTCGTGGGGCCATAGTCATAGGGAGATGTGATAATTGGGGCTAGTCCTTAGCTATAGGGCAGCTTGTGGGGGTGAATGGAATTTCTTTTTTGTTAAATTTATTGGGGTGACATTAATTGATATCAATGACATTGTTTCCAGGTGTACAGTTCTACATGACATTGTGTATGCATCGCATGTAGATGGAATTTCTATGCAAGAGTTGAACTTGACAAATGTTAGAAGACTGCTAAGTGTGAATAGACCACTAAGGATTAACATGCTTTAGTATTATCGTGGTGATAACACTAGGATAGAAGGTACCAAAGACGGAGAACCAGAGGGAGCGGATAATTTGGCCACTCTTATTATTGGCAAAGGACTTTGTGGATAAGCTAGTCCTAAACACAGCCCTGTGGACAGTGCTTTGGCGGTAAGAGCTAAGGAGACCCTTGTAGCCATAGGCAGGGAGAGTTACCCCTGGACAACAGAGAGATACAGTGTCCTATTCTCCCAGACACTTCAGTGGGAAGAAAGGAGAAGCAGGAATAAATAAGGGAAGCAAAGGGGAAGGTGAGTTCTGAGGTCAAAATGCTGGTTTCTGGAGCATAGAATGATAATTCCACATCTTCCCTGACTAGCTACCTACCAAAAAATGCCCATGGCAGCACCTGAGGTCACCCAACTTCATTTCCTGGAAGGGCGGCCCCTGTACCCACTTGTGACACACACAGAATAATGGGTATGTTGCAGCTCTTAGAGCTGGACTTTGGGAGCTCACACCCTGTCTCTATGGATTATTATCTATACACCGAGGTAAGCTGCTTAGCTCTCCTTCGCCCATTTGCTGCCCTTTAAAACGAGGAGAGTAATATTTCCAGGGTGCTTCCCTAGAACATAAACTCCACCAGAGCAGGGTTCTTTTCAATGTTGTATTTGTTTTGTTTTTCTCGCTGATGTTAAAAACTTGCTGCAAACTTGGTGGCTGAAGCAATGCCAATTCATTCGCTCCCAGTTCTGTAGATCAGAAGTCCGGCGTGGGGCTCACAGAGCAAACACCCAGGGACAGGGCTGCCTTCTGTTCTGGGTGCTGGAGGGGAGAGTCCTTTTCATGTCTCTTTCAGCTTCTGGAGTCCACCCACATCCCTTGGCTTCAGGCCACTTCTTCCACCTTCAAAGCCAGGGATTTAGCACCTCTCCAAGTCTTTTTTTGTTTTTATAAGTCACATCTCCCTCGGACCCCAGCCAGGAAAGGTTCTCTGCTTTTAAGGGCCCACATGATTACAAGGTTTCCACCTGTTTCCCGAGATAATCTTCCCTTCGCCCTGTCCTTAACCACAGCTGCCACCCCCATTGAATATATGAAGTAACGTGTTCCCAGAGTCTGAGGACTAGAATGTGAACATTTGGGTTGGGGGAGCACATTATTCTGTCTACTGTCACTGCCAACACCCAGAATACGGCCTGACACAAAGGGAACT
Organism: Craseonycteris thonglongyai; assembly: GCA_004027555.1. Classification (NCBI taxonomy): domain Eukaryota; kingdom Metazoa; phylum Chordata; class Mammalia; order Chiroptera; family Craseonycteridae; genus Craseonycteris; species Craseonycteris thonglongyai. The sequence goes on from PVKE010003740.1 coordinate 48,441, forward strand.
CTCAAGTATTTGTGAAATGAATGAATTATGAGCATTTCAAGATCAAATGTCTGTAAAGTATTAATCCATAGAAGAATATCCAACACATGGACAAGACCTCGGTTGCTGTTATGCGTTATTCACAGGCACACTTTCAGCCCTCAAGGGGAAATTTTAAAAACAAAATAAAACAAAACAAAACAACAGTAACAACCACAATAGCACCAACGTGAATAAACTTTCCCTGCTCACCAGGAAACCTTCTTTCTGGATGCTTACTTCTTGGTTTGCCAGATCTACTTCCTGCTGCACAAGACAGACATAGAGTTATTTTACTTGTATGGCATGGACTTTCCCTCACTGGCCTTCATATCAGAGCCGGTTTTTTTTTTAGTTTTTTTTTTTAACGAATTCTGTGCCTTAGGAAAGCTTGGTTTCCTTTGAGTGAATCACTGGGTTTGAGTGAGCCCCAAACCCAATATGGCTTTAAAAAATAATGCAAATTCTCAACTTTGCGGCCATGGGCTCCCAAGACCCTGCCACTTTTTCTTCATTCACTGAAGTCCATTAGCATGTGGATAGGAAACAACTTGACCAACCTCTGGAATGCTCTGGCTGGGTTGGAACGCCCATGAGCTAGCTCATCCTGTTGATGCCGTGCCTGAGGCCTTAGCCTTGCTGGGCTGGGTTCAGACTGAAGGGTGAAGGGAATGAAAGGTCAGGACTCCGTTAGTGCCCACTGGTGTGCTGGGATGGGCAGCAAAATGTGCTACATGTTAAGAATACGGAACTTAGGGGGATGCTGGGATGGCTCAGCAGGTTGAGGCTTTGCCTAGCAGCCCTGGGGGTCCGAGGATCAAGTCCGGCCCTGGCCCTGGCCCATGAGGACCCATATGCTGAACTGTGGCATGCCTTCCACACAGGAAGCCCCAGCCCGGTTCCTGCCCTGCATGGCCCTGAGCCCACCTGTGTGGAATGAAACTATGTCTAAAACGAATGATGTACAATGATGGAGACTGCTCTGGGCCCTCCCCCTTCTCTCTCTGTCTTTCTCTCTATCAAAAACAATAAAAAAAAAATCTTAAGAAAGAATACAGAACTTAGACTGTCAGCCATAGGGAGCCCAGTGCTGGAGATCTGCCCTGACGCTTCCTGTCCTTCAAGACATGACTTGGAACGTTCGCACTGAGGTCTCACGGTGGGTGAGTGCATTTGAGTGCGTGATGAGCTAAGGTTTTGTGCTTTTTGATACATCCTGATGGGCTAAGCTCAGATGCTCTATGGCCCAGTCTCAGGATGGATGCCTTTGAGAGTAGCTGGGGTGTAATCGATCCCTTTTCCAATAATCTAGTGGTTTAAAAAATAGGCTCTGCAGCCGCATGGCCAAGGTTAAAATCTTGCCCCCACCATCTACTCTCTGTATGACCCTGGACTAGTGACTGAATTCATCTATTCCTCAGTTTCCTTCAGTGTCAAGTGGCAATACAAGTTATACCTAACAGGGTAGTTATGAAGATAAAATGAGTGAACACAATGTGAGCACTTAGAGCTGTGCCTGATTTACAAAGTAAATGCTTTACAGTAATTTTATGACCACCAGCAATGGTTGTCGTCATGAGCAAATAGGCAGCACCTACCTCTGGAAAGGTGTACGGGGTAGTCATCGAGGGAAGAAAAAATCGTCTCTTCTGAACATACATTTTCCATAATACGTCCCTGGGAACACATTGTCTGCACAAGATGTTAATAGGAGTTCTGAGTTACGGGGTACCACAGTCATAAATATTTGGGAAACTTCTCCTCTTGGAGATTTATGTTACACATTAGTACCTTAGCATTGTAGGTTTTGCGAGAGCCTGGAGTGGAGAAGGTAATTTGATTCTGTTTAATCCAGTCTGTCCCAAATGGGTTTGACCATAAGGCCCTTGAAGGGGGTGGGTATTTTTGTGGTGGGGGATGGGAGGCTGGAGGTGAAGGTGAAGGTGAAGGTGCTGGCTATTTCAGTGCACATGTTGTTCACAGCAGCTACTCGCAGCCCCAGGAACTAGTGCGTTCTTTCCAGGGGATGCTTTATGACAGGACTCATGTTTAACGTGCATGTGGGAATTGCATTACAACACAGATTCTGGGAGGCGGGATAGCTCAGCAGTTGAGCACTTACCTTGCAATGGCGAGGTCCAGGGTTCAATTCCGGGCCCGGGCCCATGCAAACTCATATGCTGAACTGCGTCACAACTGGTAACGGCTTGGCTGGCTCCTTGGTGAAGGTTCCCGCTTCCCATGTGGGAGGCCCCTGGTTGGGTTCCTGCCTTGTGCGACGCCACATCCACCTGTGTGGAATGAAACCATGTCACAACAATAATGTGCAACTGTAGAGAACGCTCTGGCCCCCCTGCCCCTCACACCCCTTTCTCTCACCTTCTCTTAGGAAAGTAAAATTAAAAAGCACAGATTCTGATTCAGTTGATGTGGGATGAACCCCGAGAGTCTGCATTCCTGACTAGTTCTCTCCATGGCACTGGGAGCAGCAAGGTTCCCGAAGCGCCCCCCTCTTAGTGACAAGAAGAGGAAATATGGAGGTCATAGAAATGTTTATAGTTACGTAACAGGGGGACGCGAGAGCCTAATGCAGAAGCACTCACCTGTGACCACACATCACAACTACAGGGGCTCATTCAGAAAACAAAACTGCAGTTCAGACCCCGTCCTCAGAAATGCCGGTTTCACAGGTTTGGAGATGGGACCCAAAGTGTTGGCGGTCTCTTCACAAGCTTCCCAGCCCAGCCTGGGGAAACCCACTGGTTTCGTGGGGAGAGACTTATTTCTGGAGTCAGGGAACGCAGTTCTAAATCTCAGCTCCAAAGTAGCCACACGACGTGAAGACTGAGTAATTTAATCAAGTTCCCCACACCTCCATGTCCCTGTTCATCAAGGAGGACAGTAATGACACGTGACCTCCATGTGTCTTTGTGAGGACTTTGTGAGTTAGTAAACTGAAAGCCTTGTTTCTAATACCTGAGAAGAGCTCAGTAAATGCCAGCTATCATAACAATTATTGTAATTATTATGATTGTTGTTGCTATTTGGTAACAGATTCCTAGGTTATTTTGTTGTTGTTGTTTAATCTAAGATATTGCATTGACTACAAGCTAAAACCTGATAAAGATATATTTAATTTTCTCAATGGATGGAGAACAGTGTTATATGTCTATTGGGCACATATCACAGTGTCCTTACTTGGGGGAAGCCCACTTGTAGCATTGATTTAGGCAAAACCTCCATGACAGTCGGCAAACCACTGCTGGTCTTCACTGTGATATCCCCAAATGTTGTTTGCACTGAATAAATAATAGTAACTTTCCAGTGGAGACACATCAATTTCTCTCTGCACCCTTTGATTCATTTTAGTGACTGTAAATGCCAAGATGGCCAGAATAAAGAACTGGGAAGGTTGTTGCATTTTGCATTGTTGACTCTAGTAATTTTATCAAGTGTTGATTTTCCTTCTCTATTATGGATGTGGCCAACTGAATCTCATTTCTTGTTTTCTCTAAAATCTTCTGTATTCTCTGGCCTCTACCACTGTTCTACTTATGTCTTATCTAAAATTAAATAGTTTTTTATTTTTCTGCCCTGTCTTGGTTCCTTTTCCCTTTGCCCTCTGCCCATGTCCTTACTCCCATTGTGGTCTATGATCGATAACAGTTTACTTATGTAATTCCCAGCTCTACATTTAATCTCTTTCCTATTGGACTGTCTATTGGTTTGTGATTTAGGGGATAGAAGGGGTGGTCTGCATGTTTTTAATCTTCTTATAATATGTGAATAGAAGTGCTTAATGATTTTTCTGTTGTTCCATAACAAAGATATTAATATATTGTATTCAAGTTCAATGGCTGTCTTGTAGGGAGGTAGATTCCGATTCTATTTCTCCTTCCAGGAAAGGAGGAAAGCAAGACCTGCTCCCCTCACTGATGTCCCAGTAAGATACGAGCTGCTCAAGAAAACATTTGTGAGAGAACTTGACAGATGCCCTTGGAGAGGAAGCATGACTTTACTCACTGGTATTTTGAATATCATGAGAGTTTGAATTATGAATGAGTACACCAAAGCACATGATCAGTTAAGGACACTTTCCGACTCATTGTGGACACTGCTCACAGGCAGAATGGATTGTGCAGCCCCAGTTGCTAAAGCCATGGGGATTGGAGACCGTGGCTACATTCATCTCATTCAGGAAGGATGTGAAGTAGCGCCTACATTTTCAGGGCTCTAAAAAATAGAGCCTTTTCACATTTACCCTGAAGATGGAGCCATTTCATATTTTGGGTACTTTATGATTTTAAAATTTAGAACTTTAAGTTGACTTTGTTTTGAGACCATCATGTTTTAGAATCTTATTTTACCCTTAGATAGGGTGATTACTTCCTCACCAACAGAAAGAAGAATATAATGAATATTGGGTTGTGGTCACGGAAATCTAGACTCTAGCCTATGACCTTGCCCCTATATACAGGCTCACTTTTCTTTTCTCTTTATTGTTAAATTTATTGGGATGACATTGGTTGGTAACAATTACATAGTTTCCAACTGTACAACTCTACACTACATCGTCTATGTATCGCATTATGTGCTCATCACCCAGAATCAGCTCTTTCTCCATCACCATATACCTGGTGCCCACTCCCAAATCCCACTCACCCCAGCTCTTTCACCCACCTTTCCCTTTAGCCCTCACTTTTCTTGTTTTTGTTTTACTCCCCATGTTTATGAACTTCGTGAAATTAAGTACAGTAAACTCAGTTAATTGGCATCCATGGGGATTGGTAGATGCCATATAAATATAAAGTACTCTTGCAGGTAACAAGCACCTATGCCAGATACATGTAGTATTATTTTTTCATTTCTTTTTTGGCAGTTGGTTGAGAGTTCTGGTTGCTTGAGTTCCAGTTAACAGAGTGTTTTCTGTATTTAAGTATTCTCCAAATATGTTTCGAATTCCCACCGTTGATAGCTTGCTACAAATAAAAGCATATTTTAAGAGACGAGATGTATTTGTTTCAGGTTCTTTGTATTTACCACAAGGTTTTTATTGAATCTGCAATCTTTTGAGTCACGGTGATCCTAAGGGGCATCTGGTCTCCCTTCTCATGTAGCCTTTGAAGACTTTTATTTATGTACTCATGCTAATTATCATGGCTTCATTAAAATATCTGTTTTTATTTATGTAACTTAACTCCCAAATCTAACCTTAATTTATCTCTTTAGCAATGACTTGTCTATTTTCCTTTGTGAATGAAGGTATTTAGATGTATATTGTCATTTTCTGTCATAAGGAACCTTCACCTCTCATGGCTGAACACCTTCACAAGCAGAGGACAAAACCCATAACAAATTAGAGGCCAACAGTTCTCACTCAGAACACCAAATGCCCATAGTGGAAGGACTGAGCAAACACAGGTATCCCATGCCAACAAGCCATCACGGGTCAGGCTCAGGTGAGACATAACGGTGTGTGGGTGAGAGTATCACTGGAAATGTATCTGTCTTACTACAATGAGGGTGGAAGTGGTCAGGGATCTAGGAACCCGAGTATAGCAAGGTGCCCTTGGGGCAATGGTGAGCAAGTCTTGGATGTATTAGATGAGAAGTAGGGGCCACACAGGGGTTATTTGCCCCTTAAGCTGCTCAAGATTGAGGTTCCCAGGTGCTGTGATTATGACACAGGCATTTTCTTGAGAATAGGTGTTGTCTTTGGTGGCCCTCCCACTTCATCCTCTGGGAAGCTAGATCCCCTCTCCCATGACACATGTGCCCATTGTGGGGGGCACTAGGTCTTTTCAGGTAGGTTTAGTTCTGTGGAGGACTAGTCGTGAGCTCAAGAGGAATCTTAATACTGGAGACCTGGCCCTGTGATGCCTTGAACATGGCCATCCTTTAGGGGTTGAGCTGATGAGGGACATTATCCCTCATCTCAGTCTGGAGCCCTGACTTGGAACCCTACCCACTTAGATACTGTGGTCTGCTACCCACTAGTATTATCAGTCCCACGGTCCAGAGGATGACGACAATAACTATCATTACTCATGCGGTTGCTGCTTCTTCTTCCCTGCCTCTTGCCCATCCTTCTTATATTGGTATTGTTGTGAATTCCATTATTTTTAGATGTCTAGCACCATGAAGCTGTGTACCCCAAACTTAGTGTATCAAACTAGAAGCATCTGTTGTCGTTCTCCATTTCTGTGGGTCAGGAATTTGGGAGTGGTGCAGTTGGGGTTCACCATGTTACATGATAACTAGCAGTAAGTATGTGCCCAATTCTGTGTTCGCATCTATTGAGGTGATCACGTGGTGTTGTCTCTCATGCTTTTGTTAGCGCATTTGTTGTTGACAGATTTCCGTATGCCATGGTCGAAAATTCTTTTCATGTGTTGCTGAATTGGGTTGACAAACACCTTGAGAATTTTTTGCATCTATAGTTATAAATGATGTTGGTCCGTAGTGTTTTTTTCCTTATCTTTGTCCAGTTTTGATATCAGAGTAATACTGACATCATTATGCAACGAGGTGGGTGGGGTGCATTATTTCCTTTTCTACTTTTTCTTAAGAGATTTAGAAGTGTTGATGTTAGTTCTTCTTTAAAATTTTGATGAAATTCACCAGTGGAGCCATCTGGGCCTGGGTGTTTCTTTGTGGGAAGTTGTTTGCTCACCAATTCAATTTCTTCTTTTGGTATATGTCTATTGAGATTTTCTATTTTTCTTGATTTTTATAGTTTGTATCTTTCTAGGAATTGTTCCATTTAATCTAGGTTATTTAATTTTATAACATACAAAGTTGCCCATTGTATTCCTAAAACCCTTTTCTTTTTTTAAAGATTTATTTTATTGTTTTTGACAGAAGAAAAGAGACACAGAGAGAAGGGGGAGGGCCTAGAGCAGTCTCCATAGTCATACATCATTAGTTTTCAATATAGTTTTGTTCCACAGGTGGCCACAGGCCACATAGGGCAGGAAATGAGCCAGGGGCCTCCCACATGGGAAGCACACCCCGGCTCAGCATATGGGTCTGCACAGGCCAGGGCTGGGATTTGGTCCTCGGTCCCCAAGCCTACAAGATGAGCACTCAACCCTCTGAACCATCCCGGCTTCCCCAACACTTAATTTTATTCCTTATTCAGATTCAACGTTTTTGGATTTCTCATTTGCATACTTTCTTAACTTATTTTTCTTTAGCTCTTTGACCACATTTACAATAATTTTTGAAGTTGTTTGCTAAATCCAAATCTGGTGACACTCAGAGATGATACCTTTCACTGCTTTCTCCCTGAATATTGGTAACAATTTGTTATTTTTTGCATGTTTCATATTTTTGTTGTTGTTGTTGAAAAGTAGGTACTTAAACAACATTGTAACACATGTTTTCCCCAGGTAGTTACTATTGTTGATGTTTTTGTTGTTTGCTGCTTTGTTTATAAATTTGCCTGAAGCCCAGTAGTTTTTCAGATAAATACTTCTAGATTATTAGATGCATTTGGTTGATTTTTAGAGAACTGAAATAGATATTTTTCTTTTCTTTTTGTCACTTTTGTTCAGCTTTATAATAATTTCTTTTGTGGAGAGAGGTTTTGCTGGCCTCCTTGCTGAGCAGGTGTACCAACCATTGTGAATGTGCATTTGCATCCTGTCATCCAGCCAAAGGCACAAAGTGTTGGAAAACCTTGTTTAAAAAGCATAATCATAGTTTCTGAATTTATTTATTCCTGCAAGCAAGAAAAATCCCCACATGTTTATGTTACAGATTTCATTTGGGACCATTTGGGATTTCCTCAAAGTTCTCTCAAGGGAAGGGTCTTAGGAAGTGGGGGCTGTTGGGGGTGCTTCAGTCATGAGAGTGAGGCCCCCATGAATGGGATTATTATCCTTATCAAAGAGGTCTGAGAGAACTCCCTAGATCCCATCAACCACGAGATCACAGTGAAAAGATGGTCCTTAATGAGGAAGTGAGCTCTCACCAGGCACGGAATCTGCCAGCACCGTGATCTTGGACTTTCCAGCCTCCAGAACTGTGGCACATACATTTGTGTTGTTGATAAGCTACCATTTTATGGCATTTTTGTTATAGCAGCCCGAACAGACTAAGACAATAGGCAACATTAGCTGTACGCAGTCAACCTACACAATGTTAATGGTATCATAAAGCATAATTAAGACTTAGTTCTTGTTTTTCTAGTGGTCTGGTGAAAATTGGGTTTTGCGCTTGGTCTAGGCTCTTTATAGCTGTGGCCTCATCACCTTGGAATGTTTTGGTTCAAGCCCCATGAGTAGGGAGAGAGAACATTAGCAAGTATGTGGATGTGTCCTGGAAGTGCTTTATACCATTTCTGATCACATTACATTGCTACAGCTCAGTCCACATGGTCCCACTAGGACGCAAGGGAGGCCGGGCAATGTAGGCTTCCTGTGTGCCTATGAGAAGAATATGAGAAGAATTGATGAGTACGGTGTATTGCTTTTGTCACTCTTAATCTTTGGAGATCCCATTACATTATTATCCTTAATCTTTGGAAAAGCAAAGTGGGACACAGAGATGATGAATAACTTGCTTAAGATTATTGTTTTAAAGAAGTGATTGGAAGATTAGAGACTGGAATATTTACTAGCTATTAATTCAGTGTTGTATTTTCTTTTCCCTCTGCTATCTTCTCTTCTACTTTCACAAAGTATTAGTTCTTAATCAACACAAAGAAGACAACATCGCAAAATCATTTTAGAATAAGCAGAAAGGCACAGTCATAATTCCACCCATCTGCTATGATTATTTTTAATATATGCATCTATCTTTATGTATTTATGTTTACATATTCAAATAGGTAACATGCATTTGCTTTTATTCTGTTTCTCAACATATAAACATTCTTCATAAATCTACCTTCTCCTGATTATTATTTTATTGTTGCAGAACATTGTATTGCATTGATCTAATGTTTACAGAGCTATTCCTCCTATCCTTAAACATATATGTTGTTTCAACTCATTTTAACCTATACATCACAGTGTGATTTTAGCTATTACTTTAAAATAATATTTATTGTAACAAAGTCTCATTACATTGTTCTGGCCACCCATGGGCATTTAGGAAAGGTTGTAGTTAAACAGTAAAGCCTTTAACTTATCTCTTCTATGTTCCTACGGAAACATGTGAACATAGTGAAGCCCTATGTTTTTCATAGTTCTTTTTTAATAAAAACAAAGCAAAACAAAATTAAAAAATGAGGGCTGCCTGGAAAAAACTCCAGCCACTGTCAATGTACCAAGAACTGCTACATGGCTGGATACTCTCCGGACAGCCCTTGTACTTAGCTTGTGAAAAATAAGAGCACATTCTAAAACAGATTTTAATGAACCCCTCAATGTAGTTTGATTTAGCCATGTAACATACTATGCCTTTCATTGACATTTGTTTATACTAATTTATTGGTGAGGGATGGAAGAAGAAAGGAAACCCAGATATGTCAGAATACACACATACACAAAGACACACACAGACAGACACACATACATACAAACTCATTGATAAATATTGAAATATTGTTGAGCACTTACAAAATTTCTGGCAATCTTTTAAAAATGAAAGATGTAGCATGCAAACAAACAAATAAAAACATAGTTATTTTCCTCAAGAAATTTCTGTTCTACTAGGGATGCAGGTGAAATGTGGGGGATGTAGACATGAAAAAGGAGTGACATATGTCACTGTCATGAAGAGAAATAAAACCAGGTAAGGAGAATAGGACACAATAGATTGGGTGAGGGGTGCTGTTGTGTATGGTGTGTATGTGTGTGTGTGTGGGGGGGTAATGGGAATGCATCTCACATACGGAACATGTGAGTAGAAACCTGGAAGTAGTGAAGAGGAGTTCCATGTGACTATCTGGAAGGACAGAGAGAAGGAACAGTCAATGCAAAGACACTTGGCTGGATATTAATTGTCCTGTTCACAGCAAGGAGGTTGGTGTGGCTGGAGTTTGGAGAGTGAGAGAGATGAGCGTACACATAACATTAGTGGGAACTAGATCACATAGGTCTTTTAAGGCCATGGGATGGACCTAGCATTTTGCCTTGAGTGACACTGGAGGATATTGAACAGAGGGACAGCATGACATGATACCTGTTTTAAAATGAGTACTCTGGCTATTGGGTGGAGAAAAGATGTGGGGCAAGGTCAAGACTGGGAGTCCCACCTGAGGGTTAGGGGACATTATAGTCACTCAGGTGAGAGATAGATGGCAGGTTGGTAACGATGCTAGTGTGGGTACTGGTCAGAGTTCTGATATATCTCAAAAGCAGAGATAGTAAACTTTGGTCTTGGATTGACTGTGGGATGTGCCAGTGGTTACTTGCAAGTATTTTAGCCCGAGATTTCAAAAATGGAAGTGCTATTTTCAAGATGGATTGAAAGAGGAGCAGATTGTCAGGGAGGGAGAGAGGGGAGAAGAGAGAGTGAGTAGAAAAGGGGGAGTAGCTGGGGGTTCATGTTTGGAGACACCCATTGGATGTCCAAGGAGAGGTATCAAGGAGACAGTTGGTTCTTTGAATTTGGGGGACAAGGAAGAGGTGTGCCATGGAGATGCAATTTTAAGACTCTGCATCTTCTACATGATATTTGACACCTTTAGACAGGACAGGATCACACCCATCCCCATGTGCACATGCTATAATATATGCAAATTAAAGAAAAAAAAGAATGTTCTGTGACTCCACTTCCCCTCCATCTGCCATCCTGTTTCTCTGATCTCCTTTGCACAAAATTCCGAAATAAAACTTGTCTATATTTGCTATCGTTTTATTTTTTTTCCTCCTTCCATTTTCTCTTGAATTTATTTCAATGAGGCCTCCCTTCTGCCCACCTTCTGGGTGATCTTATCCTGTCACGAGACACTCAATCCCGACAATAAGCTGATTATCTCCATTTTGCAATGAAGAAACTGAAGTTTGGGGAGGTGAAGGCCAGTGGAGGATTCAATAGCACGACTCACACCTGAGCCATGTTTTCCTGTCCTCAGCCTGCCTCTTCCCATCCCATCCCATCCCAGTTCTTGACAAAACAGTGCAGTGTTTGCAAACAGGGGCTTGGAAGCCAATTGCCTGAAGGATCCATTTACACTGAACACTTAAAAAAGCCCCTTCTAATTATGTAAATAGAGTACTGTCTCTCACCCTGATAAATGTATAGCTTTAAAATGGTTATGTCTGTTTTCTTGTAAGAAATAAAACTCATAGAAAGACTGTGGATAGGTTGTTATGCTTTATTTTGAAACATAATTTCAGAGAAATCATTTAATTTAAAAATATATATATGATTGTGGTATGGTTGGTGAAAATTAGAGCAGGGGCAGAAGGTTTGGGTCTTTTCTTGACATCCTAGAGGATATGAAGGGACAGGTGTCTTTCAGGGGAGGTGACAGCGTGTGTCATCCTCCTTACCACTGCAGACAGGCAGACCATATCTTCTTCCTGGCCTAAATAGCTGTGATTTAAAGTCGATCTAGTATTGCTCTGGCTTTATTATTTCTCTGTCTTCCTTGGGTATTTGTTCCTTGCAATGGAAGCGGGAGGTTCTCCCAGAGGACTTGAAAAATATTTGTACTGACATGATCGTGTTTTTATAGGCACTTACAGAACAGAGCAGTGCCTTAGAAATCAAATGTGGTGAAAGGCATTTTATAGCTTATTGGTTCATCGTGATAGGTCTGAAATCCACTCGTTTATCGATGAATTCATTAAAGTGTACATTGAGTGATGGTTTGGGGTTAGCGTGTGATGATTGGGGACAGTTTCTCTAAGCAAGGGAAATTGGACTGAGTTTGGAGAAATAGAGGGTATGAATTGTCCAAGAGAAATCGAGAGGCAAATTTGCAGGCTGGGACTGTTATATGCTGAGGCATGGATGCAAAAACAAAGACTTTGCCCATGAGGGTCTGCGAAGATATTTTCTTGGTAAATGAAGACATGGCACAAAGTCATCCTGGGAACAGAGATAGTTGTGTTGGGGAGAGCATGTAGAAAATTGTGAGCTTCAGGAACAGAACTAGAGCTTACCTCTAGTTTCGTGTTGAAATCAGAGGCATGGCATGCCGGGATTTGGTGTGGACCATGTCATGGCTACATTTGGATGGATTATGTATGGATCAATGTGAGGAGAGACTGATGTCAGTAAACATGCTGGAAGCTGCCATAGCAACGGCTATACCAGGAGATGATGCTGACCTGGTCTAGAAACTAGGGGCGGTGGGTGTGGTACTATGGGTGCTGATGGGGAGTGCAAAGGAGATGGAGGAATGTTCCAAGTGCTCAATGTTAGGTTAGAACAGAAGACCCCAGTGGATGTGGGGTAGTGCTGGGGTGCGATGGGCCCTGAGTTGGGAAAATCTAGTCTTCACTCTAAACTTTCATAATTCGAGATTCTGGCAACTCATTGGCTGTCTTTTGCAGCGATATGTCCTCCTCTGTTAAGTGATACAGGTGAACTCTGTTGATTCAATATCCATTTGGCATGTTTTTAAGCATCAGTTATTATGGACCAGGTTGGTGGGGAGGTGTGATGGTGTATCAGAGAGACATCTTTATGACAGATTCACAATTAAAAAGTCATTCTTATACTTTCACCCTAAGTATCTTGCTGGGGAAACAAGATGCTATGGGGCAGCTTATAGGAAGTCAAAGAAAGCATTCTTTATCCTTTTTTTTTGAGAGTAGTTGAGAGCAAAGTGGGGGGGCGGGTGCAGAGCAGTCTCCATAGTTGTACATCATTAACTGTCACATGGTTTCACTCCACATAGGTGGATGTGGGGCCACATGGGGCAGGAACCAAATTGGGGGCCTCCTGCATGGACGGTGAAAACTTTTGCCTCCATCCGAGAGGTTACCAGTTGTGCCACAGTTCAGCATGTGGGTTTGCATGGACTGGGGCTGGGATTTGATCCCTGGACCTTGTGGTTACAAGGCAAGCACTCCACCTGTTGAGCTATCCCAGCATCCCTGAACATTTTTTTATGACATAATGAGAATAGTTCAGATTAGACAAGGTTGTCTGGAAAAAATCCAGTCATTGTCAATATAACGAGAACAGTTACATGGCTGGATACTTTCTGAAAGCCCTCATATATATAATTTTACACACGCACATGCGCGTGCGTGTGTACACACATACATGTGGAATGAAATATGCCAAAGCATCAACAGTAGTTATCTCAAGAAGGCAGACTGTGGGTTATTTATTTTTATGCTTCCTTCTACTTGTTTAATTTTCTACTGTGAGAAATAAACATTTTATTCCCAAAGACCAACAAACAATTAAAGGTTTGTGAAGAAATGTATCTGCCACTATTGATTTTGTTTAGAAAAAAAAAGATGGTTAAACACAAAATACAGTCTTTATAAACCTGGCTGGCAATTCCTTCCTTGATGTTGTTATCTATTATAGCCAAAGAAAAGAGGTGTGTGATCCCAGAAACCTTTAGCTGTGAGGGCAACAAAATAAAGATTAATACATTTTATCCCGACTTACATTTCCTACTAACCCCTTGTTTCTTGGCTGCCAGAGTGCTATCAACTTCACTAAGTAAAGTAAACACTATAAAGCTCGGATGCCAAGATACCTTAGTGGTTGAGGGCTTGCCTTGCAGTCATGAGGTCCAGGGGTCTAATCCTGGCTGTGCAAACCCATATACCGAACTGCTGCACCACTGGTAACCACTGGGATAGCTCAGTGTTGAAGGTTCTTGCCTCCCATATGGGAGGACCTTGGTTTGGTTCCTGTCCTGCATGACCCCACATCCACGTGTGTGGAATGAAACCATGTCACAACTAATGATGAACAACTACGGAGACTGCTCTTGGCGCTCCCTTTCTCTCTCTCTCTCGCTCTCTCTCTCTCTCAAACAATAAAACAAATCTTAAAAAAAGCCTAAAAATCTAAGAAATCTTGGAAATAATGAGACCACACTGCATGAAGTGGATGAAGAAATACATTTAAGGAACATAATACAGTAGACTTTAAGTTAACCAGCACCCATGCCAGATACATGTAATATTATTTCTTTGATTCTTTTGTCGGTTGCTTGAGTTCTGGCTAACAGAGAGTCTACTGTATTATGGTGTGCCTGCATCATTCTTATCTTTTTTTAAAAGATTTATTTTTATTGTTTTTGACAGAGAGAGACAGAGAAAGAGACAGAGAGAGAAGGGAGAAGGCCCATAGCAGCCTCCACAGTTGCACATCATTCATTTTCCACATAGTTCCATTTCACAGATGGGCACAAGGCGGTGCAAGGCTGTACAGGGCAGGAACTGACCATGGGCCTCCCACATGAGAAGCACACCCCATTTCAACATATGGGTCCATATGGGCTGGGGCTGGGATTCAATACTCGAATCCTGGGGCTGCAAGATGAACACTCAACCTGATGAGCCATCCCAGCATCCCTATCATTCTTATCTTTAAATGCAAATCAGAATGTTGCAAACTTTCCTGATGCTGAGACATGAGGCACATACAGTTCATTTTCAGGCAAATGTATCAATTTTGTATGACCAAACATTACTGAGCTAAAAGAACAATTTGATTTTTATTTTTTTTACTAAGGGATCTGGACTACAAGTGATTGAGAGGAAATTTGGTGAACCAAAATCAAACGAGACCCCAAGCAGAATTCAAAATAAAGCTCATCAATTCTGAAATGTTTGAGAGCATCTATGTATCTGACCTACCACGAACCTTGGCACAGGTACTAAGAGTGTCGTGCAGTCTGTGTGGTTTTAGTTGACCTCCAGAAACTACCGATGACATTCAGCCCCACCAACTGGCTCCATTTTCCATCTGTTGTCATACAGTTGTTTTGTTTACCAGCAGCTGTCAGATGGGTATTATTCTGCAAGCGTTCCTAGTGAACCAGATATAACAAGCACTGGGGATGAACCTGAGAGCCGAGGTGAGTTCACAGTGCCTGGGAAGAGGCTGGACATGGGGCTCCATCGTCTGCATGAGGAAACCTCCTTAATAAGTATCTCACACACTGGTGCACACGTGTCTGCTTTTGCCAACTTCACACACACTGCTCAGTGGCTAATGCAGGCTGGCCAGCTTCTTCTGTCACGGAGCACTCTTTGGTGGTGCAGGCAATTGTGATTCAGCCCTTTCAGAAGAATTGTGTGCACCGATTAGTCGTGTATGCTCACGTTTTTACGTGCAGACAAATCACTTTGGGTGTGCTGAAATGCGTATTCTTAGGCTCCCCTACCCTTCTGGCTCGAGAGTCTGAGTGGAATTTATGGACACAAGAACTTAATCACCATCTCACCATGGCGCTCTGATTGCCCAGTGGAAGACGACACTTGGAGGAATTGACGCTTGAGCATGTGTCTTCCCTCTCTCCCTCCCTCCGCTATGTGCTTATTTTTGAGTTGCCCGCAGGGAAAAGTGCAGTTAGCACAGCTGATTCTCAACCACTTCCAAGCAGTGTCTGCTGTCCTCACCAGCGGAAGGGCACTCTTGGGCCCTGAGTGGGAGGGATCTGGTCAGCAGAGTGATATGTGGTGGTGTCCGTGGTTCTGACTTTACATCCAGGGTACAGTGGCCATTCATCTCCCTGCACCGGTCCCCCTGGCTGGAGACTGGGTGTCAGAGCATGCCAGCACAGGCACACGGCTGCCCAGACTGCTCCAGTGGCTCCGGGCATTTGAAACCACCACCTGGCACTCCTAAATGGAGCTACAAAGGGCATCTGGCATTTATTGGAGGCGTATTTGGCCTGTTCCTTGGGATTATGTTTTTCCAGTTGTGCTTCAGAAAATTTCCCTCCTGGAGTTTATACATTCCACCAGAAACCTGATATGCTGTTTTTTGTCCTGTGGCATGAGCAAGATAATATTCTGTGAGTTGATAATATTCTGTGAATTGTCTAAAAACAATTCAGCTGTTGTCAATATAAGGAGAGCATGTATGTGAGTGTGTGTCTATACTTTTATTATTTTTCTGCTCAAACTCAAAAGAGCTAATGAGAGCCATAACAAGTCTAGTGCAAGTCTGATTTTTTTCTTTACAACCCAGACCAAGAATATGTATTGGTGAAGTCCTTGCTCAGTGCATACACCTGTGCTCAAGTTCTGTAGATGTGCAATAAGCGTTTGAGTAAGTGAATGAATGGACAGTCCCTTGAATGAGTCTACCTTGATTTGATGTCTCATTTAGTGACCTTGAGTTCAAAAAATTAAAACTAAAGAGTATACATATACGATACTGCATAGTGTGTATAGTATCTATACATATACATTGGACTTTTGGTTAACTGACACTCATTGGGAGGGGTAGATTCCAGATAAATGTAAGTAGACTCTCTGTTAACTGGTACACAAGCAACTGGCTCTCTTAAGCATCCAGAAAAATCTCAAGCAACTGGAAAATATCTCAAAAATTTTTTCAGTTGCTTGAGAGTGCTGTTTGCTTGAATTCTGGTTAATGGAGAGTCTACTGTACTATACTGTGAAGATGCTATTCAGTCTATAGTATCAACAATATACTATAGTGTTAGGTATGTAGCCCTGGGAGTCCTATTGCCTTTGTTTGAATCCTGGTCTCATGCAACTGACTGGGTAGCCTTGAGCAAATGACTGAATTTCCTAAACCTTCGTTTCTTCTTTCAGAAAATTAGGAGAATAAAAGGACCTACCTCAGAGGGTTGTCATGTAGCTTAAACAAGAAAATATATATAAAGCTTTCAGCACTGTGCCTATAACATACAAGCACTTGATGATGGTTGATGGTGTTGTTATTGTTATTATAATTTGCCTAACATTTTGCTTTCGCGGGACACACGCCTGTCGGTTTCCCCTGTCAAAGATGTGGCGTGATGGTTGGCCTTCCCTTGAAACTTATTGAGCCACGTGCTAGAAGAAGGCATATTGCACAAAATATGGTGCTCAGAATATCATGGCTTATCTATTTCATCTTGCTGCCAGAGGAGTCTACAGGGCTTGAAGCTTCAATTAGAGCCCACATTACACAGAGTTGGGAGAAGTTGCCATATGCCTCTCCATCTTGTGTGTGGTATGACTGGAAACTAGAGGGAATGACAATAGACCAGGGACTTCAGCAAAAATGTGGGGCCCACAGCCTAAATCTAGATCAGACAACAACCCCGGCTCTCCCAGTTCTGTCTGCTAGTGCGGTTGACCTTGACAGCCACGGTCAGAGCGGTTCCTCTTTGCTTTCTGTCACATTAATCAGTCCTGTAGCATCTTCTAAACAGACAGCTTGGTTGGATTGAATAATGTGCCCATGTTTTCTCATGTGATACAAGCACAAGTTAAACTGGAGTCACCTACATTGGTGAGCTTGATTGTTGTGTGAGGGCAGGATTTTCAATTGGAACTTTACCTGCAACTATCCTATTAATTGGCTGTTAATGTTGTCTTCCTGCTACCATGGTGCCTGCAATTATGATAACCTACTGTTTAAGTTTTCTGTTGCAGTAGAATTTATGACCGGGGCTGGTGAGGGGTGGGGAAGATGACATTTACTTTCACTGGCCATTGAGGACAGGTTTTGACTTGGAGTCATTCTTGAGCATTTAGGGGTGGCACATGGCACTACATTACAGAAGTGCATCGTGGTAGAAGGTATTAACCATGCTCCATTTAACAATTGCCACATGTTTTTTTTCTTTAATATATTTTTATTTATTTTTACTTTTGACAGAGAGAGAGAGATACAGAGACAGAGACAGAGAGAGAACTGAACTGGGGGAGCTCCCAGTTCAGCATATGGTTCCGCACGGGCCGGGGCTGGGATTCGATCCCTGGTCCCCGGCGCTGCAAAGTGAGCACCTAACCCACTGAGCCATCCCGGCTTCCCCGCCACATGTTTTTTAAAGTTATGAATGTACCACTTAACATATACTTTATTGGATTGAAGAAAAACTAATGCTGTGCAGAAAAAATACATAGTTGCTGGAAATGAGGCTAAGAGAAGAGGAATAATCTGTAATGTTTAGCATGGTCCAAAATGCAATTTCTGATGCCTTTTTAGAGTTTTTAAAAGATGCTTTCATTTATTTAACAAAGCGGAGATTTACACCAGAGATTTTTCATGACTTAACTGAAATTATTTCGGAAATCCATGGAGGAGCTTCATCTGAAACACAGGTATCATGACTTAGTTCTGAGAATTTTCTACTGGATCTTATAGCCTTCTAATAAAAACTTTATGCTTTAGGGAAGGAAAAATCAGCTTGTATAATTAAACCACCACTAAGCTGATGTAGTAACTAGTAAAGAAGTTCATCTTAGGCATGCCATTCTGTAAATGTTTCTTGAGACAAAATGGCATTAAAACATCATCCAGAGGATTGAGGAAGAAGAATGTAGGATAACATTGAGAGTACTTTCAGGCATGTTTTCAGAATTGAAGAATCCAACACGTACTGACTCTGCCTTTTGCTCTCTCCTGCATGCCAATCACTATGAGGTCTCTATGTTTTCTTCCCCATTGTAATTTAGAGTGGAGGATGTCAGTGCTATTGAATACAGTGAGATTTTTCTAGAACACTTCTCAGGACCAGTCTTTGGGCATGGGGAGGACATTCTACTCCACTAACTGTGGGATGGTTATGCTCTTACCCATCAAATTGGTGTTGGTAGCTGACTAGTGAGTGGGGTGGACATGGATTTGTCATTCTGTCTTCCAAAGAAACAACCAGTAAGATGAGTAACTAGTATTCTTAATGAGAACTGTCCTTAAACATCTTCTGCATCTACTATAATTAATGGTACCCAAAATTTAGATGCATGGTGGTAGAGACCTGAGTTCATATCTTAATTCTACCATATACTAACTGGGTAACCCTAAATATATGCTCTAGACTCTCTGTGTCTGTTTTGTCATATATAAATCAGAGCATCTCATAAGATGTGCTTATAAAGCTATTATTTCATGAGTGACAAGCAACCTTTAAACAATATATCCTACTTAAATTCAGTGAAAAGTCCCAACTTGTTGCTTTTGGACTGGTAGCCAAGAAAAATTCAATTCACCTGATTGCTGTGAAGTATTTGGAATGCTTATCTTTGTTCCATGAGGAAATGTGTAGTTAAAGCCATTTTTCAAATTCACCTTCTTAAGATTAATTTCTCTCTCATAGATTTAATGATTTCAATGTTAATGAATCCTGTTGGTGAGAGAGTATGTCTTTCTCACCCTCTAACCTCTTAGAAAACCTCATCCAAGGCTTTAGCGAGTCTCCCAATAGAATCAACGTTCCCTTCACAGGCAATAGCTGATTAGACCGAGGAAAGACATGGATGGGGCTGGTCAGTAAGATGGCCTCTTCTGGGCATTAAGAATTCTGACACAACTCAAGATCTATATATTTTTAAAAAAGTTTAGTGAGAAGGATGATAGGGAAGGGACTCTGCAAAGAGGAGCCAGACAGATATCGCCATTTACTGGCTGAGTGACCGAGAACAAGTCACTTAACCCAGAGAGCTTCAGTCTTGTTATTTACAAAGTAAGGGTAGTAACAGGGGCTGCCTCAAAAAACGAAGAAACACAATGAGGCAGACGAAGCATTGAGCAGTGACATGGGCACATAGCAAGTGCTCAATAAGTGTTAAACATTTTGAGTTGTGTTCAGCCCCTAACAACCACCATCTGAGATTTACCTTAACTCTTACATTAAAACTGCCCATTTCTTTGGGCAATTTGAGTCTTTTCCTTTTTTATTCTCTCTGTGAAATCTGACATTGTAAACCTCTCCTTCATTCTCTCTCTCTTTCTTTTTTTTTTTTAAAGATTTATTTTATTGTTTTGAGAGAAGGTGAAAGAGAGAGAGAGAGACAGAGAGAGAGAGAGAGAGTCAGAGAGAAGGGGGGAGGGCCCAGAGTAGTCTCCATAGTTGTACATCATTAATTTTTTTTGACATAGTTTCATTCCATGCAGGTGGATGTGGGGCTGTGCAGGGCAGAACTGAACCGGGAGTCTCTTGTATGGGAGGCAGGAACCTTCACGGCCATCCTGGTGGTTGCCAGTTGGGCTGCAGTTCAGCATGTGGGTTTGCATGGGCTGGGGTCCAGATTTGATCCTTAGACCATGTGGTTGCAAGACAAGTGCTCAACCTGCCATTGAATACCCTTGTATCCCCATGTAAGTGAAGTTGCTCTCCAAGTTGACCTCTGTCTCCCATTCTTCCAGCTGCTTTCTCATAACCACTAGCTACCACTTGGTGGACACTTACTTGACCCTGGCATGATATTAATTAAGTGCTTTGCTTACATTCTCACTTTATCCTCCAAACAGCTCTCTGTGGCAGACACCATTGCCCCTCTTCTTCAGATAAGGAAGCTGAGGCTCAAAAGAATTAAGATGTTTAAGGTAACATAGCTATATGGGCTAGATCAGGAGTTTGAACCCAGTATTCCAAAGTGCATACCACTGCACTAGAGGAATCCATGTGTTAGATTTTTGTCACTTCCAAGTAACTTGTATGTTACTTTGAGTACGTGACCCAATGTGACTTTGGTTCCATAATTTATATCAGCATGATAATAGCTATCGTTTTTGTGTGTGTGTGTGTGTGTGTGTGTGTGTGCTTCAGATAATTTATGTAAAGTATTTAGCACATTGCATGGAAGACAGTAGACAGTAAGTCCAGGCTATTATTAATAATAAGTAATTAGTTTCCTATTCTGGAAGATTTCAATTGGGTTACATGAATGTGACTTTAAAAACTGAGTCCTTCATCAAATTTGAATTATTGCCTAACCATATCTATGCAACTGGAAATAGAGAAATAACATACAATTTTGGCAATATCAACATTATTATTTTCACTTTTTTTTCTGATGCTGTCAACTAGTTATTTGTGCTATTTCTTAGAATAATAGAATTTATTCAGGCAATTTATCCTTAATACAAGTGATATAAATGGGACTATGCAGTACTTATATATCATGCTAATGATGTCTGGTTCATTCCTTCCCCCCCCCCCCCTTCTTACAAAGGCAAACATTGATTTCCTACCCTGTGCTGTCTTCTACTGCATTTTCTGCAATGAGGTCATCTCTGTTCACTGCCTAGACTGGATTTTAAAAGCTAAAATGATGTTTAACACCATCCAACAACATTTTAAAAGCATCCTACCATGTACTTTTTTCAACACTGCATGTATAGGAGTGAAGTAAAAGAAGAGAAAAGAAAAGCTTTACTCTCTTCAGCTATAAGTGAAGTCCATTGGTTAAAATTATACACCTGTTTCTGCTTTCCTCTTGGATTTGGGGCTGTAATTCCTTCCATAGGTTCGGGAAATTTTCATCCACTATTTGTTTTAGTAGACTCTGAGAAGATTTCATCTCGCTTCCTTCTGGTACCCCTATTATTCTAATATTATTCTTTCTGACAGAGTCAGAGAGTTCTTGTAGGGCTCTTTCATTTCTCTTGATTCTCATTTCC